>JAAGEH010000307.1:70296436-70306436 GCA_011751065.1 Lasiurus cinereus
GAAGCAAAGAATGAGTCCAGATGTGTTTAAATGATGGAGTTAGCATGGCTATTGATTTCTTTCCACCTAAGCAGTCTTTCTAAAGATTTTTACACATCCTTGATCAAATTATCAGGGTTAAAGATACTAAAGATGAAATAAAATCACAGGTTATACTATTATTTAATAAATGTCAAATATTATGCTTTGAAAAAAATCACTGTTCTCAATTTCATTTTGAAAATAAAAGAAGTGGATTTTTAAATGGTTATTCAAAGACAACTGTGTTTGAATGGCTAGGGACACATGAACTAACAGTAAGAAAGTACTGACCAGATATTTTTAACACCATTACCTGAAACACCTTCAAAGCAATGCAATCTCATAAAACATTCAGAAAGATTATCTGACTTAATGAATGCTCAAAATGCAAGCTCAAATCTACCCTGAAAAGCAATCAAGTTTTTAGAAACTATTTTGACCTTAGTGACACAAACAATTAATGCTGCAAACCTAATGTCAAAATAAAAGTCTATATTTAATGCAGAATAATCTCTCAATGCAGTTATTCCAAAACAACATTTGATACCTGCTATCTCCATAGATTATACATTCCAGCATTTAGTTCTATTTTTAGAAGATGACAAAAGAATGAAGGAGAGACTAATTCATCAGGAGGTCTTTTTTATTACTAATTTTTCCAGTGAATAGAAAATAGCAGAGTATAGTAACAAAGACGTGGTGGCCCCTTTAACCATGTCCATTATACTACTAAAAATATTCTACCTTCATCTATATGAACTGATTAGAAATGTATGGTAAAATTTCGAGAAAGGAATAAAGCCATTCACAATAAATAATATTATACGACAGGTAAAATTATATCTAAGGTAATGAAGTGGTCATTTTACCCTTAAACTTGTAAGGTAGTAAAAATAAGAATGGTAAATACCTCTGTAACACAGTTCTGATAAGGAAATCAAACCAATTCAAATAAATGGCTTTATTACTGTAAGACTTTTGTTCTAACATAATCCTTCCCTTAAGTTGCATTTTTCTTTCTAAATAAAAAAATTAAAGATATTGCAGATTTTATAAATATTTCAATATTAAATACTAAATTCTAGGTAAAAACTCCAGCTATAATTCATCAATCTCTTTTGCTTTACCACCTATTTATCATGAACTATCTATTGCAATCTATTCCAAACACAAACCTTTTCTCTTAAATTCATGCTTTAAGTCAAATTTCCCAATTCTATAAATATAAAAAAGCCATAAAAAATCAAGGCAAACATTCTGGATTTAAAAGCAGACCATACTCTGCCAGAAGTTCATGGCAAACCAAAATTTTACTTCGTTGTCATCACTCACTGCCTCATAAATTATATTTCTAAATAAGAGACCTCAGGCAACAATATTTAGATCATTATACTAGACATAATTTAATTCTGCTCAAAATTGTACATTTAAAATAACACCAGGTAAAAATAAATTTGTAAATTATTTCACTTTTTATGAATTTGTTGCATATTTTTGCATGATTTTAATTCCTTTTAAAATACACATATGGAAGGACAAAAATGCCATAACATTATGTCTCTAACTATATTAATATAGTTAAAACATAGCCAAGGCAAGAGACATTTTACAAAAGTTTTCCTTGTTTATTTATTAAATTATTACGTATCTTCCTGCAGATACATCCTGAAATGTCCTTTGTAAGTGTCTACCATTGTGTTAAATCACTTCTAGAGGGCACTTCACAAACATGCATTACATGAAGTTGCTAAGTTGTATAAAGAACATAAGTTTTTGTATTTACTTCTTTACAGTTTATATAAACTGTGTACAACAAAGTGAACTTCAAATTCAGGTTATAAACACACCTTACCATAAAATGCCTCCAGAGTACTATAAATTATAGCCAGGGTTTTACCCTATTGTTGTTGTTGTTGTTGTTGTTATTATTATTATTATTATTATTATTATTAAGTAATCAAAACTTTGAAAGAAAAAAATTTCTTTGCATTTCCCTTCAGAACCTGTTGTCTTCTCAGTACTAAACTAGTATGTTTATTTTCAGTTATTCATTTTCACTTGCCTTTGTAAATGCAGTCTATTTCCAAACTAAATAGAATTTGGCTATAAATTCTTAGGACTCTGACTTCAGGGAGTCAGTAAGGCTACTATAGCACTCCAGTGGTATATTTCTTATAAATACATTAAAGGAAGAAAAGAGCTATCATTAAATAAATAAATAAATAAATAAATAAATAAATAAATAAAATTTGTAAAGAAACCTGTAAAAATAGAATAATTCTGGGACTTTGGTAGGCATTTAATTCCTATAATGGTTAAAACAAAAATTTTTTTAATGTGATCTTTCTAATAATTATTGTCTATGAAAAGAGAAATAACTCTAAAATAATAGGGAACTTATTTAAAGCATTATGTTTAGCTCTTTAAGAGGATCATTCTTGAAAACAATACCAAAATGTTAAAACATTATTCAGTACATATATTCTAAGATAACTTAAAAAACATTAATGATTCTATTAAATTTTACTCTGATGTGGACATTTGCTTTATTTTTTGAAATGTATTCTTTCATTAAATACGGACTTAAAGATGAAACATATTTTAATAATAATTAATTATATTATCATTTTAATGTTTTCTCATAGTTAGTCCAAATGCAATGTAGAGAGTTAAAGAAATAAGCTTTAATTTTAAAACAACTAAAATCTTTTTTTCAAACAGGTATCCTCACTCTGGCCTAATGTAAGTACATGCTTAGGAAGATGTCCGTTCTCTCTCACTGTTTCCAAGAAGTTGAATTAGTGAAGAATAGAATGGCTATTCTTTCATTAAAAATAATATTTAATTGACAAACTAAGTAGGGAAAAATGCATCTGTTTTGTAAAAAGAATAATGGGTTATTGATGATATATTTTTATTGAGCAGCTGTTTCCTTATTTAAATTTAAAGAGAACAACTGTATTTTGTGAAACACTAACAGGGGAAAGAAGTGATTTTTTAATGTTATCCAAAGATGTCTATTCAAAATATCTTAAAGTGAGTTTTTTAAGAACAGCCACATAAATGCTTACAGTGTTTACATCTTGCACATTCTCTCAGCAAATTTCCACTAATTAATAGCTAAACATTTGCAGCTATCATGGGTAAGCATCTGTGTTGTGAAAAGTCCTTGTGGTCCTTTTCACCTTAACTCAGACTTGGAATAAATTCATTGTATAAGCGAATATCAAGTAATGTGGCCCTCTGGTGGAAAACGAAGTATCACATTCTGCAGCACAATGTTAATAAACTAGAAGCTATAAAATATTTGTTACAAAGCTTTACAAAACCTTCGGAAGACCACCCTATGAACTTAATTAATAGCCTGATACCTGAAGGGCACTCTGGTGCTGCTATGACGTAACTGATCTGAAAATCCTATCTTTCCTCCTACTTCAATCATGTTCCAAATAATAATAAATTCTCAGTATCCTTTTAGCTCAATGTGCTCTACACAGATGTTTTTCATAGTCAAGAAAACAGGCTCATTTGTATTAAGGAATCACTGAGGAAAACAAAACTTACCTGCTGTTGTTGCAGATGCAGCAGTTCCACTGTGCTTACTTCAGAGCTGGTGTCACCACTTGATCTTCCATCTCTGCTGCCAGCATCTAATTGGCTGCTTAGAGTGCTCATTCCATTTTGATTCATTGAACTGTTGCTTATTGTCTCTGTCGCAGATTCCTGCATCATGACCTAATACCTGAAAGTGATTAAGAAGTATCAATTAACACACGTTACACCTTCACACTTCCATTATCAAGATGTCCCTCTCTGCCAATTACAGAGACAGCATTTTTAGAAGAAAATGAAAAAGCTTTGAAGAATCATTTACCAAGAAAAGCAATATAAATTCAGCTTTCATGCAGATACTAATCACTGAAATTATGGTCCTATAAGCATTTTTGTATAGTTACATTTAACAGCCAAAGTAACATACCATGCACATAGCATGGTCAATAGCATTTATGAACGACCACATTTTAAAGTCTACCTATAAAACCAGTTTAAATGAAGGCACGATTGCACACTCTAGTGTTCTATGTTTTCTATTATCTACCTTTGACAACCATGGATGACTATACAGCCTTCTTTTAAATATTCACTATCTTGATTCTGTCAGAATTTTACAGCACATCTTATGCAATGCTGTTGTTTAATGATGCACAGCTAATCATACAAAATTAAAATTTTGTAAGGGTGTTACAAATCATATGGTTTCAGCCAATGATAAATTGTATAATGGGCTTCTTTTTTTGTGACTAAATAAAATTTTGCCTTGGAGGCATTTTAAGAAAAAGCTCCTGCTGCAAACATGTCAGATATTGCCTATTTTTTTTAATCAAACAGCTCATATTCATTTATTTTTCTGACGTTTAAAACATTTAATACTGTCCTTCCTGGGAAGTAATTAAGCTTATGCATGAGCAGCAATCAAACTGTTCACTTGAAGATGACTTAAAACTCAATTTTAACATAGGCAAATAAATGAAAGATATAAAATTAATTTTCCAGGCATGTATTAGATATGAAAGCTGGAAATAAAATCTATCAAGAATATCACTAATGATTGTGCTAAAAACAGCATAAATTATGCATATTACCTTCTCTACAGTAATAAATGTTTTATCATTTTCACTGCATAAATATACTGTACTTTCAGGATAGCAATGAGATGTCCTGCCAAGATCAGTGGAAACTTGCAGTAAATAAAGAACCAATGTGTGCTCTTACAAACCAGGATTTCACAGTATCTCTCGAAGCTGAGGTTTAGAAAGATCAGTTTTGACTCTTACAGATATCTGAACCCTGCACCATAACCTAGTAGCTTCACTTCTCTCTTTTACTTCTGCAGACAGAATTTCAGAAACAACCTGGCTGCACTGTGACTTTAATGGCAATGCTAGACAGGCAGAAAAGGACTTAGCTAAATAAAGGATGTTACATTTATATCAATCTAATTGTTTTACTACTAGATTCTTTCACTACTTTAAACTTGGTCATATTTTAAGACTTCTGTTCATTTAAAAAATCTAAAATGCATTTATTATAAAACATGTAAGCTTCATATTTTTTTGTGTCACAGAGAAATCATCTTTCTCAGATTCTTACAAAATGTGATCATGGACAGCCATACACACACAGAAACATATATATATACATACATACATATATACATACACGCACACACATATATATCAGAGATTTGTTTGCATATTAATATTATAATTACTAAAATTAATGGTTATAGCAATAGTTTTAACAGGTATTTTCCTCAAGCCTAAATTATTAGGTTAATTCTATAACTTTAAAAAATCAATTAAAAAAAGACTTATTTATAAAAGACCAAAAGTAGCTGGGCTAGCAAAGCAAATTATTATAAGAAAAACTACATACACAAATGAAAGTTATTCTGATTTTTTAAAAAGCAGCAACAACAAAAATATCCCATAATCATAAAAGAAGCAATTGCCCTAACCATAGTAAACAATTTTGAACTACATGTGTTTATGCAGAAATTGGTTTTGTTAAACATCTTATTGAACATTAACAAAGAAAAATCATACAAATAAAAACTGATACACAGTGATGAATTTTATAAGAAAAAAACAAAGCTAATATTCTTTTCTGAGATTAGGCAGCTAATAACTATTCAAATTAGACATAAATTTTACATGCACAATGTTTAAAATATTCAGAGAAAAGGTCTTGATTCCTTGTACTAGTTATATGAAAATTATAATTTGGGTCCTCTCCAAGTGTGGAAACAGATAGATATAACTTCTAAATATTGCATTTAAATTTTACTTTTGACAATACAGCTGGTATATGTATATTTTTCCTTTATCCCCTATCCAATTCTATTTGAAATGCTTATCTCTGGGTGGAGTTTTCAACACAAAAATTTAAAAAAAAAATTTTTTGAAACTATTTTTAAATGTAGCAGACAGGTGCATGCATTTAATAGTAACCTTTGGGTAGTTACTGTCAGCATCAATTGGGTGAATTAAAGAATTCTGTATTATAACCAAGGCCATCAAACAATTAAGAATAATCAGCAAGCAGAGAGTCCTGGGCTTAAATCTTTATTATAATTATGAAGACAGATCTACATAACATCCAAATCCTATTAAGCAGAGGATTTTATTGTTCCTTGTGGAATTTTTGACTGTATAAAACTCTAGAGTATAAATTGTGATTTACCTTTTAAGTTCATCTAACAGTTACTAAAATCAGGTTTCAGGAAAACAATAAGAGTGTTAGTACTTTTTTATTTATAAAACAGAAGCAGTAAGACTCAACTTTAATATGCCAAAAGCAAGGAAATTGTTTAATAACTTTATTTCATCCAAAGCTTGGAGTAGGTCCACTATATAAGAGATGTAGCCTCAGAGATATTGAAAATGCTTCCCAGAATTTACTAAGATTTTACTACTGAAACCTCTACATCTATTTTCCTCTAGAGGAAATATTTCTAGCACAATCTGAGGTGCTGTTTACCTTTAAAAGTACAGATTCAGCATATTCTTTCTAAATGAATAAGCTTGTAGTCCCAAAACATATCAAATTAAATTATTCATTCTTCTCAATCCTACCACAAACATTTTACAAAAATCTGTGAAGATAAATCCCAGGTCATTAAAGGGAAAGGTGAAATTGGGAGTCATCGTTTTAATGTTTGTCTGAACTGTTAGCTAAATCTTTCATCATCCACCTCTTTTCAGCTACATCAGAAAATAACTCTTCCTATCTTGCACTCAGATGATACTGTTCTACTTTTCTTTCCAGCAGCAAGTTTTCCTTCCTTTCCTTTTTCCTTCTTCCCTTTCTTCTTTTTTAAAGCAAGTCACTGTACAGATACTTATTCTCTACACCACTTCCCTTTTGAAACATTAAACTGACACTGGAACTGACTGCACAAGATTGCATTTTCTCTTCCTAAACAACTTGAATTGAAAGGTTACTTAGTGTAACAATATTTACTTGCAGAATTGTGTTGTTACCAAGGGTATAATGGATGGTGGCTATGCAGGTTTACGCAAGAATGAGTGAAGCATGAGGCATTAGCCATGTGTTTGACATGTTTCAAATTGCTATAATCCAGCATTAAACACACCCAGCAATTCATGCCATTTCTTGCAGCCATAATCTTGAATAAAGCGTGCACAACCACTTATTATATAAATTAGTATATGACTCCCTGTTATAGTCACAACAGTGCTTTTGTGTTTATTTTGCATCAAGATGTAGTCTTTTATTTGTACAAATAGCAGGATATAAAGACATAGCTCAATTAGACCTCCTTATTTTATGATAGGGTAGTCCTGAATGCTAGACTTGTTGGTTTTATATTTCCTCTTAGAGTTATGGGTTCCATTGGTATAAAACTGTACCATGTGAGACAGACATTTGCCAGGCAATAACAGAAACCTACGTATATCCTATTCCATATCCACTACAATGTTCAAAAACGTGAAACCTGACCTGTTAACTATGTTATCACAACCACCACCAGGGACACTATTGGTCCTTGTTGCATACTCAACTTTTCCCTCTGTACTTCTCTTTCATCTTTTTCTCTGCCTCTCTCATTTTTCCCACAGTTCTACCTGCCTTCTTGATTTTCACCACTGACTCCCATGTGTATGTATACATATGTATGTGTTATGGATAGATAGATGATAGATAGATAGGTAGGTAGGTAGAAGATAGAGAGACAATAGATAGATAGATAGATAGATAGATAGATAGATAGATAGATAAAACTATGTATGTCAAAGAAGGGAGAAATAACCAATAACCTCTACCTCCCTCCACATTCCCTTCATATACATACATGTCATCTTATAATCTTGGTGCCTTAATAATAAATTTCAATTTTTAGCATGTTATCATTTAATTAAAAATGGATTAAAATTACTTTCTGAAAAACTGATAATAGTATATATAAAAAGTGTATAAAAATTTATTTTGTGAACTTTTCTTAAATAAAGTTCTAGTAACATTAAAACATACTTTATGTCCAGGATCTGGTTTCTTCCAGTATCTAATTTATTGAACAAAATATATTCATTAAAACCAAAAGACTTTTAATATGGCATTTAAATGAAAGTACACCATAAGATTAAAAAGTTATAATATATTTTAAGTAATTTTAATAGTTTTAAAATTGTCAATATTAAGTATTATTAAATATTTCTATGTGCATTCATACAATAAAGGGTTAAATATGAGGAAAACCTGCATGTGCAACAATAAAATCACATGCATTTACCTCAAAATATCAGCTAAATTCTGATTTTTGAAAACTTGACTCTGACAAAAACTTATGTAAGACACTAGCATTTAAATAATGAAAACTTTTGTGCTCTAGTGGAATTAATTCATCATGGATACTAGGCACATTGCTTTTGAAATTTCTTACTGCTTTGCTAAAAGTCTTTAATGCTAAGATTGTCTAATAAATCAAAATGCCAAATATAAAGGACATAGTTGAATGTGTAAGAATAAAAATGGAACACGAACATGAATATTTTTATTTTTAAAACTGAAACAGGATGTCCTTTTATACGTGATTTGGGAAAGGATATCAGCTGTTTTAACAACTCATACAATCTTTAGTATAACTCACAGTATTATATTAAGTAAATAAAAATTAAGCTGTTTAAAAGTACCACTGCTTCTCAGTTGTAAAAAAAAAAAAATGTCTAAAGTGCTAATTCCAAATTAATCACAAAGAAATTTTGTTTCCTTGAAAACAAAACAAACCTTAATTAGTAAAAGTTATACCTTTATTTAAAAAATATTGGTGTGTTAAACACATAAAGTCGTAGGACATTTCAAATTATTATTTTAAAAATAATAATTATGACTCCCTTCGTAAACAGAAAATTGTTGGATCATCAACAGTGACAAACATCTGAGAAATGTAGACTAGAACAAATGAAAATCTTATCTTCCCTTCAATCAGCTATTAATTTAGCAACTCAGTATGTTATCTTTTGCTTTAGGATTAAAATTAAACTAAGTTTTAAAACACAATGCATAAGAATTTCACTATGAAAACAGTGTAAAATAATAAAATTAAAGTGTTTAATCTCAATGCTATTTCATGTTCATATAGTACATCAGAAAATTTTAAAAAATGATAACTATACAGATATATTTTACAGCAACATTATGATTCTGTATCTTATAGTTTAATAATTCCCATTCACAAGTACAATTGAAAGGGTGTTGATAATATTTATCACTCTGGTGAATTAATCATTCCCATATATCTCAAAACTACATTTTAAATTAATCTTTATATTCTAATGTCTCAAACATTTACATAATTACCATACATAGAACCTAGTTATCAAACAGGTGAAAATGTATATCAAGTTTTACTTTTCAAGGCCCATGCTAACTGGTCAATCTTTCTTTTAAGTCTATAAATGTTGATGCTAGTTTAATTCACTAGAATTTTTTAATGTTTTAAATCAGTCCTTTGTAACGTTAATATTTATTTTAAAATAAGGGAAGAAGGAAGCTTGGGGAAAGTTTATTTAACCCTGTTACTTTATAACATCTGACAAACAGTTTGTATTAATTTATAGTACAAAAACATAATATTTTTGCAATTTGTTGAACTGTATCTATTTATATCTCTTATAGATGAGAGAGGTCTTAAAAACCAAAGAATATGATCTAGGTTCCAATCCAAAAATAAATAATGGTTACAGGTTACAAGAGACCTGCTAAGCAAGAATATTCTGTCATGCTTTTTTGTCCTTGCCTAAAGAAAAAATATCTTCAAATTCTTGAAACCAGGAATATTTTAGTATAAGAAATAGAGAATTTAATAGTAAAAAGTGCTAAAGCAATAAGAAATAATTAGATCTCCAAGAACATAGAAAACTGCCTAGCAGGCAAAACCTCCTTCTTTTTTACTTTA
>JAAGEH010000307.1:70314371-70330128 GCA_011751065.1 Lasiurus cinereus
CCACTCTTTACTATCAGCATACTACTTACTCTTCAATATCACCTGGGAATAACTCCAGGTTATTACATAAAATGTTACACTCTGCATATTAGTTTTCACAATCAAATTTTGCTTAGCATAAAAGGCTACATTATTTTACATAATAAAACTTTTCTTTTAAAATCCTCTGGTAGAGTATGTGATCTGAGGGGATGCTACTAGGTGAAAAATCCTAACTTATGTCTTCTGAAACAATAGGTCCTTTTAGAAACAGATTTCTAGCCAGAATGTGGTGTTTTCTTTGCCTTTATTATAATTTCTTCTTTCTAATAGCAACTCCTTAAAAATATTTTAGTTTCTCAAACACGAGACACCCCATTAGCAGTACCACTGTATTATGACACAGATACTTTGAAATAAGCACATTTCAAGAAATAACAGGGCAAATACTTTATTCATTTACTTAAATATTTTTAAAACATACTGAGTACCTACTATGTGCCATTCACAGGGCTCCATCAAAATCTACTTTGCTTTCTCCCCAGAAGTAATTATGTAAAAGAATGTATGAAAGGTCAAAATTTTCCCCGAATTGGATATGATCAGTTGTGAATCCCCTGAACAACTGTCAGCTTTTAGAAGACTTGGTCATTCTCTCTGGTGCAAAGGGATCTATAAGTAAGACACATCAAATGAGCTAGGACACTGATTAAATACCATTCTTGAAAGCAGCAGAACAAACTAACAGGAAGAAATGCCTAGTGCTATCAAAACTGTAACACTGTAACAATAAAATCTAAACTGAATTGGTGGCATTTACTAAATTGCATCCAGAGAAAAGCTGAAGTACATATTTTAATAAACATAAAAATGAAAGAACTGCCTGCATTGTTCTACAGCAGAATTCTGAAATTCCTTTATTCAAAAATGGATATCCAGATTTTGAGTGTTACGCTTATCTTCTATTTAAGTTTACATAAAAAATATAAAGTACAGAGGGAAATCTATGCTCTTTCAAATATGTGGCCAATTTGAGTTACAGGTATAATTTTTCATTGTGAGGAACTTGGGTGGGAAAAATGATTTCATTTATATGTATGTATTTTAATCAGCATTTTAATAAATACACAGGCTTGAGGATAATCCCAATTTTTTTTCCATCAGTCTAAATACATTCTTACATTACTCTAGCAATTCAAACTCCAAACCATAAGAGAATATGGTCCACCTTTGGGGATACAAAATTGTAAGGTACAATTTTCTTCTTTGGCCACCACTTGAGTTTTGCTCCAAGGTTGCAATTAAACCAGACCTTAATACCTTTACCATGCCCCTTTTATTTCATAACCATTTATGTATATATTGATTCTTCCTGTCCCAAACTGTAAATTCATTGAGAGTGGGATCTGTTTCCACTTCAATATTGTAAGCTAACAGCATGATCTACACATGGTTAAAGCTTTCAAATACTTGTTGCTTTGTAAATGAATAAATAAACCAAATTATGTAATAGCTAAAGGTGGCATCAGTCTTCTTTTCTGACTGTTGTTCCATTCATCTATTGTCCATCTACTGACGGTAGGACCGCTGAGAGGGGGATTTCAGAGAGGAAATAGTTGACATATGCGAACAAGGGAACCACTCATCTGTGGCCATAATGTAATGAGGACATCATTACAAAGGCAGTGGTAATTCTTTTCCTGGAGACAACACATGCTATCTGTTATTCAAAAGTGAATTCTGCCAGCATATCTGCAGTAATCCACCCTCACAAGCATTCCCATCGTTTAAATGGCTAATGACAAAATATGTTTCATTACATAAAGCAAAAGTGCAAATATTTACTCAGCATCTACTATATCCAGGCATATTATCAATGTTTTACACGCATTATTGCTAACCCTTGCACCCAGCCTCAAAAGTAGATAATATTACAAAGTGAGAAACCTGAAATTCAAACAGGTTAAGTTGTTCAGGGTCAAACACTATTGAATTCAGTCTTCAAATCCAAGCCTTTCCTGCTCTTTCTATTGTGCCGCAATGTCTCCTAATCAACTATTTCACAGGGGGCAGGAGAGGAATTCATAGTAAATTACAATCGAGGCCCTACCCTGAAAAATTCTATTTAAGTAATATAGATATGGATCTTGTCTAGCCTACATAGAATACGAGTTAGAATAGGATTAAGTACATTAAGGGAGTACAAATGCCACGTGGTGTGAGTTCTGAATTCTGGGAGATCATCCTGGGAGGTCATGGGAGCCTATATGGAGGAGATCCCAGGATTGAAAATGGTCTCCAAACGAATAAGCAGAATATATTTTAGAGTGCTCCAGACAAAGAGATGAGAAACTCAAAATGTAATGATGAGCTGCAGCTTAAGACTGGCATATGGTTCCGATTGATAGGAGCTTACTCAATGAGTCGGTGAGTAGTTGACTATGGGAGGGTAAATTGGATTTGAAATTGAAGGAATTTGAATGTGAGAAAGAGAAGTCTGAATTGTACTCCTTAGACAAAAAGAATATCAAAATTGTTATCAAAGTTGGAGAGTAATAGGTCATAGGCATTTTAGGGGAGTAAACTTTGACTTGTGTATGAAATAAAACTAGAAAGAGGTGGAAACTAGAGAAGGGAAAAATCAACTGGAAAGAAATCTTAACTCTGATGGGAGTACTTTATTTTGCAAAGGGGAAAACTTAAGCAGAAAAAGATTAAGTAAGGTGACACAGCCAGCTAACCATTAGAATGTGAAAAAAAAGAGGTTTTAGTTATTCAGTCAAAATATTCTTATTAAGAAAAGGTTAATCAAAAATATTTATTAAAATGTATCAAGTTTATTTTTCACTGGAAGTAACTTGCATTTTTAAGTACTTTAAAGATTAAATAATTTTATTTTGTCTTTTGGACAATGCATAAAGATTATCATACAGCAATGAAATTTTTACTATCTATAACTAAGTTTAGCTTTTTATATACTCCATCCCTAGATCTAGTTTAAGGAAGAAATAATATCATTGAGTATGCAAAGAGAAGGTATCAAATTTGTGTGATTATCTCAGGAGAAAAAAAAGTAAGCCAGAATAGAATATTTATATCTCTAATGAAAAATTTTAATTTATTAAACAATTTTTAATCATTTAATTATTATTAGATTTTTAAGGAAATATTTCTTTATTCTTTTTCCCCCCTCTCTCTCTCTCTCTCTCTCTCTCTTTATTTTTTATCCTCCCCAGAGGATATTTTTCCATTGATTATTAGAAAGAGTGGAGAGAAGTGGAAAAGAGAAAGAGAAATACAGATGTGAGAGAGGCACATCCATTGGTTGCCTCCTGTACGTGCCCTAGGATCAAGTATGCAACCAAAGTACATGCCCTTGACTGGGAATTTTAGTCCACAGGCCTTTAGACACTCTATCCACTGAGTCAAACCAGGTAGGGCAAGGCCATATTTAAAAAGAAAAAAAAAGTTTAAAAATTATTAACTAATGGTCAAAATTTTCCAGTAAAATATATCAAAAATGCTAAATCAATGGTAATTAAGAAAACAAATAAAGAGCTCACTCTTATCTTTAAAGGATTGCTTCATTAATGGGAAATGATAGGACCCTTGATTTATAGCAAAAGAAACCCAAAGATTACTATGAAGACATTGAAGAAAAAGTAACAGGTACTAAAGTAGACCACTTTCTTCTTGCCTCTTTAAATTTGTAATTTCAAGTGCCTTTTCTTAAATATGAGATCATTAATGAAGTGAAAAGATAAGACACATTCATTATATTACTTAGCATGAAGTCAGAAACATAATAAGCACAGTTACCTATTCATATGAAAGCTATGAACTGAAATATTGGTATGTTTTACACTTTAAGATTTTCAGAAATTATAGCAGCAAATTATTCTTATATAATTTTTGACTTACAAACAATCAAGGACAGAAAATAAGGGTTAAAATTTTACTATAAATTGTGGTAGCCCAACCTGCTAGTCAAGCTATGTTTTGATGTATTTACATTTTGATGCCTTTTTATGACAAAAAATAAAAACAATTTGATGCCAAATGTATCATATAAAAATAAATATGTAAATAAAGCACTTTAATAGCAATTATGATTGCTAACTTTACCAGTAAAACATAAACAAAAAATTCAGCTTTACATTGTATAAGGAATAAAACAGTTGTTTAATATTTGAAAATTAAAACATTTTTATATATCCTTTTAAGTAAAACTTTTAAAATGTGTCAGAGCTAAACATGCAAATATTATTTGTAAAATACTATAAATAAATACACAGATCAAAAATATACTATTAAATATTCACAGAAGTACGATAGAGAAGAATTTATACTTTGGAAAAACAGTTTGTCCATAAATATAATTATTTTTCTTCTTGTTGGCTGCTGAGGGAAGAGTATTAACATATGATTATTCATTTTGTTAAAAAAAGGATATAATATTTGCACTAGCACTTCTCATTATGTATAGCATTTTTCTTGCCCCTTTTCTGAAAATTATTTCTAGCAGTTTTAAGTGAAAAACCTACCATGATAAAGGCCACAATGCAGACTACTGTTAGCACCGGGTTTTGACACTGTTGCATATACTATGAAGCTAACAAAAACTTTCACACAGAAGACACATTTGCTACATTTCAATATAGAAATTGCGCTGCTGTTACCTATTTTATTAAACCACCTTCTTGGTGGTCGGATATTTGCAAGTTAAATTGTAATTCAAACTATTTATCTTTAAAATATCACTAAACCTTCCATAAATATTTTGTTCACTATTTATTAATTTATTTTGCAGATTGCAAAAATTATTTGAAGAATGCAAATATCAGTGTCTCACACATTTAATTTTCACACTTTATATCTTCCTCTGATACATGAAATTTGCATTCAATGTAATCTGATGCATTTCCATTTCACTTGCTATTAGATCTACCTTTTCTCTTTTATTCTTTCTTTATTCTTTGCCTCATTTATTTCCTTCCCTTCTCTCTTCCCCCTTCTTGTTCTCTCTGTACAAATTAATAGAATAAGGAGAAATAAAATTCTCAAAAAATAATATTTAAATCCTTCCAATTTTACTGACCAGAATTTAATGGCAATGTTCACCTGAGTAACATAGGAAAAGATACTGAATAGATATATTTACAGACATAAAGAAATGGGAAGGAGTAGTAAAAAAAGGAAGGGAATAAAAAAGTAAGACAAGAAAAAAGAGAATCAACACATAGGGAGTATATATATTCCTTGAAATAAGCAATACAGGCTACATTTTTTTATCACTCTAGAAAGCAGAGGTACATTTGGGATATTTAAAACACTCTCTTTTCTCTGTTTTGTTAATTTAGTTTTTACTTAATTATTTTTCAGGAGGAACCAGCATTATGTGAGAAAATTATACAAAATGAAAGAGTAGTTTTCTGATTTTAACAACTATTTTATAGTGTATGTTGTTTTAATGTCTCATATAATAGATATCTGAAAATATAGCTAAACTGAGTGCAAGAAGGATTCAAATCAGAATAATGAGATCATCATATTTAATTAAATTTATCATGGCATGCCCCCATAAACACTGCACAATAAATATTAAACTAATCATGGTTATAAGATTAAAGTTTCACTTTCAGTTGAGTTAATATTAAAAGTAACCTTAATTACTTTTCAAGAATATAAAAAAAATTAGTTTATTGGGCAATAAACGAATATATATGCCAAAGTAAATCTTAACAAAAATGCTTATTTCTAGCACACATAAAAAACAACTCTGAGTTTATCTGAAGTGGAACTGGAAAAAATAAACCCTACATATAGAGGCATTTAGTTTTTCCTTTGCTAAAATTTTGACACCAGTGGTTTAAAGCAGTCTGCTTTTCATTTTTGTTAATTAGACTTATGTTGATGGCTGCATATAAATATCATACTTCTTTCTCTGAATAAAAAAGTCTCATTGGACTATCTAAACATCCAGTTATCTAATTACTAAAACTGCCAATTGTCTGTCATAAGCAAGATCTTATTTTTTAACTAAATATATTTTGAAAATGCTGGCTATAAAAAAATTTTAAAAAGTCAAGGTTAACAAAGAAGGGCTACTCATAAGACAAAATGTATAGGCACCATCTTTTTAGAAAGAGAGAGCAAGTATCCTATTTAAGTACATGCTACAGTTATTAAAAAAAAACACACAGAAGTCTCATTTCAGAAATGTTGCTCTAATAAAACTTCCTTAATACTATTAAAAGGAGTACTGTAGGTCACAGATATCAATAATAGCAAACCTATGCAACCATGTATATCACTTACACTCTGGATAACTACAACTATTTCCCTTGCCCTTTAAACACTACTACTTCTCACCAGTAGGCCGCACTGTTACATCTTTTACGTGTTGCAGTGTTAATGTCATACATGCCATCTGTAACTTATTATACATTACCTGACATTTCCTTATATTTTAGCCTCATTATTTTGGCTCCATGCTATTTATCTCACAGATATTCTTCTCTTCCTAAAAGCAAAATTAGAACTAATAATAAAATATCAGCAATGTCAGGAAGTATGTAATTAATGAATGCTACTATTTCTTTACTAGTTAATCATTTATTCCTTATTATAATTTGAAAGAAACTGCAATTAAGTGTAGTATGAAATTATTTGATTTAACAAGTTTAGTATTAAATACTTCATTTCTGATGTTATGTATTCACTAAACTATTGTTTTTATATTAAAGTTTATATGCACTTTGCTATTAAAGCATCTATTTTTTAAAATTCTTTCATTCAAATGAATTAAATTATAATAAATTATTTGAAAATCCATACACCTAAATCTATATGAGAAAATATCATATATCAACACTCATAAATAATTTATATTCTAAACTTAATAGAAGGCCACATATTTACTAGACAAAATTCATCCTACTTTAACCAAAATTACTATTTTCTACTTCATCAAAAAGCACATATATGTAAAATAGGACAGCATCAAATATATTAGGAGAAATTCTTGGTTCCTTCACTAACTAATCAGAGATGCACAGAAAAGGACCTTTTAAGTTTAATGATACCTACTCATTAAATGATGCTAAACACTAAAAACCATGAACAGCAGGGAATTTCAGTTTACATTAGAGAAAAAATAATAAAAGGGTAAAAGTGACTGAAGTTGGTCAGCTCAAGCTGATAGGGCACTTCAAATGAATAACAGAAGAATAAAAGAAACACTCTAGGTTAAATTAGGTTCTCCTATTCCTTTCTTGAAAGTGTTTAACTTCACAAATTTTATTTGAATTAGCTAAACTGCCAAAATCAAAGCATATATAAAGTTAAACAGGCAACTACACTTCACAGTAGTTTACCTATTATACAATAGATAAAACTTTAATTTTAAAAAGGTAATTTTGATTTTTTTTAAATGTGTGTATTTCTTTTTTTTTTTTTTACTGAAGCAATTGATGTGCCTCATTTCTAAGAACATGCTGCTTCAAAACCTATATCTGATAATAGTTAGTCAGGCATTATGTAGCCAATTCGAATTTACCGCACAAAATTCACCTCACATACTTTTTAAAAAGCATACAATTTTTGATTTAGAATTCTCTAAAAGTATATATTTTTTCTTGCTTGAAAGTTATTTCCAATTTTTTTTTTACATTTGTGTTACAGTCACATTTCTTTAGGTGATCTAAGTCTTAACAAAACTGTCAAGTAATAATCACTTGGTATCAGCACTCTTCATTAATTACTCCTTTCCTGTATTCAACTAAATGTTACCCTTACTTGTGCTGTTTACTCTTTTTATAAATGGTAACACCATTCATAAAGTTACATATAGTACTAGTGACCTTATATTACCCTCCAAGAAGGCAGAGAAAATATGATCTTTCTTAACACAGAATACATTGAGGGGGAAAAAAGAACAAGTTGCTGACTAATAAGTTATATTTATTAGTAAAAAAGTATTTTGGTCTTGAGGGAATTCCCTTGCAAACTTCAAATATATGTGCCCTCTCCCCTCAAAAAATGAATATGTTGAAATCTTAACCCCATAATTGTGTAGTGTTTGGGGATGGGATCTTTTGGAATTGATTAGGTCATGAGGTGGAACCCTCATAATGGAATTATCACTCTTACAAAAGATACCCCAGAGAGATCTCTCAACCTTTCAGCCATGTAAGGTTAAATTGAGAAGGACTTCACTGAGGAAGTAAAACCTCACCAGATGCCTCATCTGTAACTGTCTTGATCTTGGACTTCCTAGCCTCCAGAATGGTGAGAAATACATTTCTGTTACTTATAAACAACATAGTTGATGGGATTTCAGTTATAAACAGTTGAATGGACTAAGACAGCTGCAAAATGAGAGGTTCTGGAAAGGACTACCTCCTATCAGTTTTCCCTTCTCTTCCCTTCCCTTCCCTTCCTTTCCCTTCCCTTCCTTTCCCTTCCCTTCCCTTCCCTTCCCTTTTCTTCCCTTCCTTTCCCTTTCTTTCCCTTCCCTTCCTTTCTCTTCCCTTCTCTTTCCTTTCCTTCCCTCTTCTCTCCTCTCCTCTCCTCCCCTCCCCTCCCCTCCCCCCCCCCCCCCCCCCCACCCCCCCCCTCCCCTCTCCTCCTTTTTCCTTTCCTTTCCTTCCCTTTCCTTTCTTATCCTTTCCACACTCTTTTCTTAAAAGCTGTTAATTTCCTTGTCACTTTGGCATATTCACCAGTATTTTCTAGGGATTTATATCTGTACTTCAATTAGGACATATAATCAATTATAAAATTAAAAAATTGAAAGAAATAAGGGGAAGGGTAATAGCTTTTCACAAATTATCATTCCATAAAATTTTCAACACAAGTTTTCCAGGATGGTCTGAAATAACTAGGTTCTATGGTAAACATTATTTGAGTCTTTGTAGATGCATAAAGACTATCCTATCTAATAAAAGAGTAATATGCAAATTGAGCAAACCTCTGCTATACCCACCAGCCAATCAGAAGCAAATATGCAAATTAACCCAACCAAGATGTCTGTGGCCACAGAGCAAGCAGGAGGCTTGGGTTTTCCTGGCAATGGAGAAAGCCAAGTTCCTGGCTGGCCCTGGCCTCTGCTGAAGGTTACAATGCTTCAATTATAGGAGATAAATAAATCCCAGGTACCAGGGCCTCCACTTGGGTCACTGGGGGGCATGGCCAGCCTGCAAACCACCACAGGCTTCTCATCCAGGCCATCCCATGGCCCAAGGAAAGCCCCACCCTGATCCAGGACATCCTTCAGGGCAAACCAGCTGGCCCCCATCCATGCACCAAACTTCTATCCTATCTAATAAAAGAGTAATATGCAAATTGACTGTCACTTCAATACACAAGATGGTTGCCCCCATGTGGTCAAAGATGGCTGCCCCCATGTAGATACAAGATGGCCACCACAAGATGGCCAGCAGGGGAGGGCAGTTTGGGAGGGACCAGGCCTGCAAGGGAGGGAAGTTGGGGGCAACCGGGCCTGCAGGAAAGGGCAATTGGAGGGACCCAGGCCTGGGGAGCAGGACTGTAGGGGAGGGCAGCTAGGCCCAATCAGGCTGGCAGGGGAGCAGTTAGGCATCAATCTGGTTGGCAAGGGAATGGTTAGGGGGTAATCAGACTGGCAGGCAGAAGCAATTAGGGGCAATGAAGAAGGTAAGAAGGTGAGCAGTTGAAGTCAGCAGCCTCAAATTGTGAGAGGGATGTCCCAGATTGGAGAGGGTGCAGGCTGGGCTGGGGGACACACACCCCTGTGCATGAATTTCATGCATCGAGCCTCTAGTTAATTTTTAAAAGGCTCTGAGAGCTGTAAAGAACACTGGCACCCCTTTTTCATTATTAAATGCCATATATGTACATTAGTGTTTGTATGCATATATTTCACTATTAATTCTACATATGTATACATTAGTGTTTGTAGGTATATATTATTGTGTTTCAAATTGACTGTCACTCCAATATTGAAACATCAAAAATATATTATTATGTTTTAATATAAGCTTCTGCCCTGACTCTGCAGGGGCTGTTATATAATATGCAGAACATCTACCTCTTCACCTTTCTTTAATACAAAGAATTCTGATCTTAAAAATGTATCTCCCAAGGACTTTAGGTAAGAGATTGTGGCCTTGTACAAACTAAGCAAGTCAAATAGATGTAGCTGGTTAGAAGAGTCAGTAGAAGTAAACAAACAAAATCACTTGCATACGGCATGCTGAAGGACTTTTGTAATAGCAATGGACTAGAAGACACTTCAGTAAATGATATAGTCAGAGTCATCTTGTTTATACCAGCCCACATACTGCTGAGCATACAGTCGGTCCTCAATAAATATCTGTTTAATGGATTAGTTCATTGATGACATCTAATGCTGATTTCAGTATTTAATTTTGTAAAATGTTTGAAATAGAGGATTTTCATAATTGTAGTGGCGTAGGTGGATCTTGCACTCACCTCTTCTGGAAATACAACTAAATTTAATAATAATCATCCTAAACAACCACCAGGGAACTAGCTGAAGAGTATTCTAAGAACTAAGGATTTGCAGAAGAAGCCATGTTAAGACTGGTAGGAAGGATGGAGGTACAAAAGGGACTAGCCCTGCTCCCAGGGTTATGGCTAAGGTACCACAGGGATATCTTAGTTGTAGGTCTAACCTCCAGGCAAGGCTCAGCAGCTCAGAGTATAAAAGCAGGGAAGAGGTGCCCACAAACATTCAGCTGTGAAAAGCAGTGGGGTTTCTATCTAGCAGTGGGGAAGGTGGAGTCTGCTGTAGACACAAGCACCCACCTGAAGTGTCAACATATAAAATTGTATTCACAGCCACTCACCCTAGCCTCCTGAAGAGAAAAGACTGTCATTCTGGAGTTGCCTGCATTCTGGAGCCTGGGATCTGTGGCTCTGGGGAGAGCTGTGGGGAAAAGCTGCCAGGATCTCTGTACTGAGTCATTCTCAGATACCACAGTACTCATTTTTCCTGGGCAGAGTAATGCCTTCCAGCAGGAAAAAAGCAATTACCTCATACTCAGGAATCCCTCTTACTCCACCCAATGGATCCTTTTTTTTTTAAATATATTATTATTGATTTCACAAAGGAAGGGAGAGGTAGAAAGAGATAGAAACATCAATGATGAAAGAGAATCATTGATTGGCTGCCTCCTGCATGCTACACACTGGGGAGGGAGACTACAACCAGGCCATGTGCCCTGACCAGGAATCAAACTATGACCTCCTGGTTGATAGGTCAACACTCAACTACTGAGCCATGCTGGCTGGACCACCATGCAGATCTTAAGAACTGTGAGAAGTTAATGCATAAGTTTGGGTGTAGAATTCAGGGCAGACTCAGGGTTATCAGTGACTGTCTGTAGGCTGGGGTCATTCCCACCACTTTCCCCAGAATCTGACTCCTGCTTCCTCCTCATGGGACAACCAATAGAAACACCCTCTAGGCTGCCAGCAGACACAACCTCTGAAATCTAGAAGCCCCATATGCCTGACTACTAGGGACTCCATCCTGCCAAGGACAGGGCAAAATCTGGGACAGACTCAGTCATGTGGTTCTGTAGGGGGGGGGGTCACCCCTTTCCCTGAAGTCTGAACAATACCTCCCCCTCAAGGGAGATCCATTAGGCTCATCCCCTTGTTTCCCACACAAGCTCTTTCAGTGACTGAGCCTAACAGATAGCAGGGCGAGGCAGTGTGTTTTGGGACATTTGTTGACCCTCCCTGGGCCCAGTGCTAGTGATAGCTGCCTTCAAATGCTGCTTGGTCCTTTCTATGTGCAGCTAAGCACAGAGGAGGCATCCATAGACCACGGATAGAATATAGATTCAAACAGGTTGCCAAAGGCTAGGTAAAGCCTCTGATGCTGGCCTGTACCAGAGTCCCTCCCAAGGGGCCCAGAACCAACAAGCCAAGTAGCCAGACTCAGATAACATTGAAGCAGGATACAAGAAATTTCACATGGAGCATATACAAAGATCGCAGCAGGCTCAAAACTCTGCTTAGTTGAATTATGCTTTTTTCTTTAAAAATTTTTCCCTTTTTCTTTATTTTTTTCTTTTCTCTTCTATTTTTTCCTTTTTAAATGTATTTTTAATTTTTTTTGTTATTATTATTATTATTATTATTATTTTTTTGTCAGCACCTGCACATGCTATGGTCATGATTGAGCCTCACAGATAGCCTGAGCGTTGATGCAATGCATGAAAAAGCCAAAAGCAATCAACACTCTATTACAACAGAAGGGCCCACATAACCCACACAATGAACATTCTTAGAGCTCCCAGCTCAAGAGATGGAGGAGACCAGACCAATGGATCCAAAAGGACATCTACTATATAAGGCCACCCCACAAAGACTGGGAGTCATAGCAGATCTATGTAATATAGATACAAAAAAAAAAAAAAGGCAACCAAAATGGGGAGACTAAGAAACAGGTTTCAAATGAAAGAACAAAAGGAATATTTAGAAAAAGAGCTACCTGAAATGTAAGCAAGCAACTTATTAGATATAGATTTTAAAGTAATGTCTATAAAGTTGCACAAGGAACTTAGTGAGAACTACAACAGTATGAATAAAACATAGATACCATGAAAATAAACCAGTAGGAAATAATATCTGACATCAAGAATACATGGGAAGGAATAAACAGGTTGGATGAAGTGGTGGATGGAATAAGATTTAACAGACAAGGTAGCAAAAACACCCAATCAGAGCAGCAAAAAGAAAAATGAATTAAAAAGAATGAGGATTGTTTAAGGGAACTTTGGAGCAACATAAACCATAACACCTGCATCATAGAAGTAGGAGAAAAGAGAGAGCAATGGATTAATAATTTATTTGAAGAAATAATGACTGAAAACTTCCCTAACCTGGTGAAAGAAAACGACACACAATTCAAGAAAGTGCAGAGAGTCCCAAACATGAACCAAAAGAGGCCCACACCAACACACATCACAATAGAAACAGAAAAGCAGTTGTTTACCTATATGGAAGGCCCATTAGAGTGTCAGCTGATTTCTCAACAGAAACATTTCAGAAAAGAAGGAACTGGCAGGAAATATTAAAAGTGATGAAAAGCAAGAATCTTCAATCCAGACTACTTTACTCAGCAAGTCTATCATTTAAAATTGAAGGAGAAATAAAGAAATTCCCAGACAAGAACAAGCCAAAGCAGTTTGTTAAAACAAAACCAGTATTATAAGGAAAGTTGAAGGGACTGCTTTAAGAATTAGAAGAAAAATAAAATGGAAGAAATCAACAACAAAAAAGAACATAACAACACAATAATAAAATGGCAATAAATATAGAGTATCCCTCAAAAACATGCATATATATATATATATATATATATATACAATGTTTGTATATTTTATTACATTTTGAAAATGAAATGTGTTTTAGTAAACATTGCCTTTATAATTATTCAAAATGTGTATACATTTTTGGGGAACACCCTGTGAATATCTATAAATAACCACTTTATATATAAATGGATTAAATGCAATAATTAAAAGGCATAAAGTATCTGAATGTCTAAAAACAAGACCCAAAGATATGCTGCCAACAGGAGACCAGCCTCAGAACAAAAGATACACACAGACTAAAAGTAAGGGATGGAAAAAGATATCTCATAAGTTAGAAATGAAAAAAAAAGCTAGAGAAGCAATACTTATATCTGACAAAATAGACTTTAAAACAAATACTATAATAAGAGACAGAGAGGCACTACATGATAATAAAAGGAGAAATAAAACACAGGATATAACCCTTGTAAACTTTTATGCATCTGACATAAGAGCACTTAAACATGTTTAGCAATCTTGATAGACATACCTGGTAAAGGGAGAGATGCAAAGTAATACAGTCACAGTAGTACATTTTAACATCCCTTGACATCAATGGATAGATTTTCTAGACTGAAAACCAACAAGGAAATGATGGCCTTAAATGACACATATGATCAGATGATTTAATTTTTGTTTTCACAGCATTTCTCCACCACGCAGTAAAATTCATTCTTTTCAAGTGCACATGGACATTTTTCTAGGATAGACCACATGTTAGGACAGAAATCAAGTCTCAATAAATTTAAGAAGATTTAAATCATATTAAGCATCTTCTCTGATCATAATGGCATGAAAGTAAAAATCAACCACAGGAAAAACTGAAAACACAGAAAATCATGGAGGCTAAATAATATATTACTAAACAATTGAATAGGTTAACAAATTGATCAAACAAAATATCAAAATTTACCTTGAAAGAAATGAAAAGGAAAACACAACAACCCAATATCTATGTGGTACAGCAAAAGCAGTTCAAATGTATGGCATTATAGGACTACCTCAAAAAAAAAACAAAAAACAAGAAAAATCTCAATTAAACTTTACAGTTAAAAGAACTTGAAAAAGAAGAACAAAGGCCAAAGTGAATAGAAGGAGAAAATAATAATAAAGATTAGAGTAGAAATTAAAAAAAATACAATACATCAATGAAATGAAGAGCTGCTTCTTTGAAAAAGTGAACAAGATTGACAAATCCTTAGCCCGATTCATCAAGAAAGAAGAGAGAAGATTCAAATAAATAAAGTCAGAAATGAAAGAGAAGTAATAACTAACACCAAAGAAATACAAAAGATTATAAGAAAAGATTATGGATAACTATATGCCAAAATTTGGGCAATTTGGAAAAAAATAAATGAATTCCCTGAAATGTACAATATTCCAAAACTGAATAAGGAAGAATCAGAGAATTTGAGTAGACAGAAAACAACTAGTAAAATTGAAGCAGTAATCAAAAAATACCCAAAAAACAGAAGTCATGTAGTAGATGGATTCAAAAGTGAATTTTACCAAATAATAAAAGAAGAAATAACACCTATGCTTTTCAAATATTCCAAAATATTTTAAGATGAGGGAAATTCCCCAAGCTCCATTTATTTATTTATTTTTATTTGATAAGTCTTTATTGTTCAAATTATTACAGTTGTTCCTCTTTTTCCTACCATAGCTTCTCTCCACCTGGCGCCCACCCCACCCTCTGCCCTTACCTCCCCTTGCATTGTCCTCATCCATAGGTGTACAATTTTTGTCCAGTCTCTCCCTGCATCCATCTCACCCCTTTCCTGCTGAAAATTGTCAGTCTACTCTCTTTCTATGCCCTTGATTCCATTATATTCACCAGTTTACTCTGTTCATCAGATTTTTTATTCACTTGTTGATAAGTATATATTTGTTGTTCATAATTTTTATCTTTACCTTTCTCTTCATCTTCTTCTTCTTAAAAGTACCTTTCAGTATTTCATATAATACTGGTTTGGTGGTGATGAACTTCTTTAGTTTTTTCTTATCTGTGAAGCTCTTTATCTGCCCTTCAGTTCTGAAGGATAGCTTTGCTGAGTAATCTTGGTTTAGGTTCTTGTTATTCATCATGTTGAATATTTCTTGCCACTGCTGTCTGGCCTGCATAGTTTTTGTTGAGAAAGCAGCTGACAATTGTATGGGTGCTCCCTTGTAGGTAATTAATTGTTTTTCTCTTGCTGCTTTTAATATTCTCTCTTTGTCCTTTGCTCTTGGTATTTTAATTATGATGTGTCTTGGTGTGGTCCTCTTTGGATTCCTTTTGTTTGGGGTTCTGTGCGCTTCCTGGACTTGTTAGTCTATTTCTTTCACCATGTGGGGGAAGTTTTCAATCATTATTTCTTCAAATAGGTTTTCAGTATCTTGCTCTCTCTCTTCTTCTGGCACTCCCT
>JAAGEH010000307.1:70330228-70395127 GCA_011751065.1 Lasiurus cinereus
TGGTATTTTAATTATGATGTGTCTTGGTGTGGTCCTCTTTGGATTCCTTTTGTTTGGGGTTCTGTGCGCTTCCTGGACTTGTTAGTCTATTTCTTTCACCATGTGGGGGAAGTTTTCAATCATTATTTCTTCAAATAGGTTTTCAGTATCTTGCTCTCTCTCTTCTTCTGGCACTCCCGTAATTCTGATATTGGTTCACTTGAAGTTGTCCCAGAGGCTCCTTACACTATCTTCATATTTTTGGGTTATTTTTTCTTTTTGCTTTTCCAGTGGAGTGTTTTCTGCTTCTTTGTATTTCAAATCTTTGACTTGATTCTTGTGTTCCTCTAGCCTGCTGTTAGGTTTCTGTATAATATTTTTATTTCAGTCAGTGTATGTTTAATTTATAGTTGTTCCTTTTTCATTTCCTCTTCAGTTTTGCTTAATTTATCCATTTTTTCTAGGAAATTCTTAAAAAACCTTATAACCGTGCTTTTGAACTCTATATCCAGTCATTTGTTTTCCTCCATTTCTTTAATTTGTGATCTGTTCTTTTGTCTCCACATATTTTGCTGCTTCCCTAAGTCAGTAAAGTAGTTTTGTGTGCTAGGTGTCCTTTGTGGCCCAGTAGCTCTGCCTCCCCTGTTACCTGAGGTGGACACTCTTCATGCACCCCTTTGTAAACTGAGTATATAGTATTGTTGTAGTTAATTCTTGATTGTTTTTTGTATCACTGGGGGAAGTGACCTCCAAGCCAATTGGTTGTAAGGATCAACTGTGTCTGCGCATGCATGCTTGCCTCCTGACCTCTGCCTTTCCGGTTCACTTGAGTTTCTGTGCTCTCTAAGGACCGGTATGAATCTGGTCCCCAGACTCTCGCCCAAAACTGGGGTTCAGTGCAGATGGTTCTAGATTTCAGTGCTGTTGGGAGGTTCTGTTTTCCTCCCACTAGAGAAAGCCAGTGGCACAATCAGCAGTCAGTGCTCTGTATGCGCACTTTCACGTGTACTTTCACATGCCTCCAAACCTCTGCCTTCCGCAGCTCCCCTGAGTCTCCCTGCACTCCTTCCTCTTCACAACAGTCCAGACTCCCCAGTGTGAGTCTCGCCTGGAGCTGGGGTTCAATGCAATCAGAAGGGGGGTTCAGTGCAGTCGGAATTTTCTGTCTCCCTCCTGCTAGAGTAATTCAGCCAGACCTTCCTCCACCCATCCTCTCCAGGAGAGTGTCTCCATACCTCAGCTTTTTACAGCTCCTCTGAGTTTTCATGAGTCTCTCTCTGTACTTCTAGTTGTAGAATTTTCACTTAGCCAGCTTTCCTGTGGTTCTGGATGATGTCCGTTCTGTCTTTTAGTTGTAATTTTGAAATTGTTGTGCGAGGCAGCAGTTTAGGTGTTCACTTACACTGCCATCTTGGTTTCTCCAAGATCCATCTATGATGCCAATATTATCCTACTTTCAAAACCAGATAAAGACACTGGCTAATATCTCTGATGACATAGATGCTAAAATGTTCAAAAATATGAGCAAACTAGAGCCAGCAATATTTTGAAAAGATCATACTCCATGATCAAGAGTGATTTATTCTAGTGATGAAAGATTGGTACAGTAACTGAAAATAAATAAACACTATAAGCCACACAAGCAAATAAAATAAAGGATAAAAACTATATCAATAGAAGCAAAACAAAACAAAAAAACAAACAAACAAACAAACAAAAACAGCCGAAACCGATTTGGCTCAGTGGATAGAGTATTGGCCTGTGGACTTAAAGGTCCCAGGTTTGATTCTGGTCAAAGGCATATACCTTGGTTGCGGGCACATCCCCAGTGTGGGGTGTGCAGGAGGCAGCTGACCAAAGTTTCTCTCTAATAGATGTGTCTAACTCTCTATCTCTCCCCCTTCCTCTCTGTGAAAAATCAATAAAATATTTAGAAAAAGAAAAAACTAAAACAAAAACATAAAAACAAACATTTGTTGAAATCCAGCACACCTTTATGCTAAAAATTTTTCAGCAAAGTGGGAATTGAGGAAAAATAACTCAAAAAATTAAAGTACATTTATGACAAACTCACAGCCAACTTTATGGTCACTCAGTAGGGGAAAAAATATGTTTCCTTTAAGATCAGGAAAAAGACAGGGATATTCACTTTTACCATTCTCATTCTACAAAGTATTGACAATCCTAGTCATAGTAATCAGACAAGAAGAATAAATAAAAGGCATCCAAATGGAAAAAGAGTAAGCATAACTGTAAGTATTCAAAAATAACATGATATTATACATAGAAAACCCTAAATACTCCATTAAAAATGACTAGATCTAGAAAATAAATTCAACAAATTAGCAGGATACCAAGTTAATATTCAGAAGTCAGTGGCATTTCTATATACCACTGACTTCTGAATATGAACTATCAGAAAGAGAAACTAATAAGATAATCATCTTTACTATTGTGAAAATGAGAAATAAGATATTTTGGAATAAAATTAACCAGGGAGATAAAAAGACTGTCCCTGGAAAACTACAGAACATAGAAGAAAGAAATTGAGGAAATAAAAATAATTGGAAGCATAAACAGTATACTAGTGCATGGATTGGAAAAAATAACAATTAAATTGTTGATATTTCCCAAATCAATCTATAGATTCAATGCAATTCCTTTTAAAATACTAATAGCGTATTTTACAGATCTAGAAAAATTAATATAGAACTGAAAAAGACTCCAAATAACCTGAGCAATCTTGAGAAAGTTGTAGGTATCACAATACGTACCTGATATCAAACTATACTATAAGGCAATTGGAATAAAAACAGCCTAGTACTGGCACAAAAACAGGCAAATAGATCAATGGATCAAAACAAAGAGAAGCATCTTAGTCCTTTTGGCTCAGTGGATAGAGTCTCAGTCTGTGAACTGAAAGGTCCTAAATTCAATTCTAGTCACAGAAAAGGATCTTTTAAGTTTAATGATACCTACTCATTAAATGATGTGAAACACTAAAAGACTATGTCAATGTTTATCTCTGTCTCTTCTTCCTTCCACTTCCCTAAAAATCAATGTAAAAAATATCCTGAGGTGACTATTAACAAACAAACAAACAAAAAAACCCAGAGAGTCCAGAAGTCAACCAAGCCTATAAGGTTATTTTAACCCTTGAAAATTGAGGCAAGAAAATACAATGAAGTAAAGGCAGTCTCTTGTTTGAAAAATTGGATAGATACATGCAAAAAATTAAACTAGACCATCAACTTAAACCATGCACAAAATAAACCCAAAATGGATAAAAGACTTAAATGTAAGTTGTAAAACCATAAAAATCTTATAAGCAAACATAGGCAGTAAAATCTCAGACATCTCTTGTATCAATATTATTGTTAATATGTCTCCTAAGGAAAGAGAAATAAAAAAAATAAACAAATGGGATTACAACAATCTAAAAAGTTTTTGAATAGCAAAAGAAACCATTAACAAAATGAAAAGGAAACGCAATATATGGGAAAACATTTTTGTCCATTATACATCTGATAAGAGGTTAATTTCCAAAATATATAAAGAAATTATACAGCTCAATACCAGGTAGGAAAACAATCCTATTAACAAATGGGCAAGGACCTAAATAGACTCTTCTCCAAAGAAATACAGTTGGACAATAGTCATAGGAAAAAATGCTCAAGGTCACTAGCTATTGGATAGCTGCACATTAAAACCATAATGAGATATCACTTCAAACCTGCCAGAATGGCTACCATTAATACATTAACAAACAACAAGTGCTGGCAAGGATGTGGAGAAAAGGGAACCCTATTGCACCACTGATGGCAATGCAAACTGGTATGAAGTTTCCTCCAAATATTAAAAATGCACTGTCTTTTGACCCTGTGATTCCACTTCTAGGATTATATCCTAAGAATCCTAAGTCACTAATTCAAAAGAACATATCCACCCCTATGTTCATAGCAGCATTATTTATGATCTGGAAACAGCCCAAATGCCCTTCAGCAGATGAATAGATAAAAAAAGCCTGTATATTTACACAATGGAATACTATGTAACTGTAAAAAAAAAAAAAAGGACATTTTATATTTTCTGACAGCATGGATGTATCTGGAGAGCCAGTCAGAGCAAGACAAATACTATAAGATCTCACTTATATGTGGAATCTCATGAATAAGATTAACTGATGCACAAAATAGAAACAGAAGCATGGGTACAGCAAAAAGATTCACAGCTGTCAGAGGGAATGGAGGAGGGGGGCATATTGGATGAAAGAAGATTAAGAGATTAGCCCAAAAACACATATACATAACCCATATGTAGTAGGAAGTTAGGCAGACATGAGCAGAGTAAGGGTGATGGGCCAGGTATGGAAGGCCACCAGGGTAGGAAGCCCCAAGTGTCTAGGAATAAACAATAAATGGTAGAATAGGACCTTGACCCAAAGGTGCCTTTTCCTATTGTAGCATATTGCTGGTCATCACCTCCCTTTCATCCCCCACCTCACCTCTCTTCCTTAGAGATAACATCTAGGCCTCAGTTGTATTTCAGCTCCACCTCCAGGTAAGCAACAAAAGCAGCTAAGGGTGATGTCAGGCCCAACTGCAGTGAATAACAATCCCTGCCCAGGTGCTGATCAGTCAATCAGTGGAGACCAAAATCCTGACAAGACACACCTGGAAAGCTGCTAAATATTCTATTAAGATCTTCCCCTGGGACCTCCCCTACAGTTTGCACCCTTAAAACCCTTAAGAAGAAGGACCCAGTGTGCTCTCCCTCCAGGTAGCACCCTTATGCCTTTTTCTTTCCCTTCCTGCCCCAGGCACTTTACCATCACCTTTCTCACTCAAACTCCAAGGGCCCTTCCTTTACTTCTATAACTGGTTTTCTAAGCCCATTTCTTCTAGGAATTACTTCTTTCTTCCACCTCTGCAATTTACTAAATAAATGTTCTCTCACAGTTTGGGGCCTTGGCTCTGAATTCTTTCTTAGCCAAAACCCAACAACCCAGGTTTGGTCTGACCCCACTGGTCAGACACTTGGTGCCTATAGCACATAGACACAGACAACAGTGTGCTGATGGCCAAGAAGGGGCAAAGGGCTCGGTGGAGGCCAGCAAAGAAGGGAAAAATATACATCTGTAATAGTGTCAACAACAACAACAACAAAATAATAGAAAAAACATGTTTAACATAGGTGGAAATGTGTTTTTTACACAAATATCTCTAGTGGAGGAGACCCTAGATCAGTGGTCAGCAAACTCATTAGTCAACAGAGCCAAATATCAACAGTACAATTGAAATTTCTTTTGAGAGCTGAAAACTGACTTCTGTGTGCCCACATGTGGTACTTTGTGGAAGAGCCACACTCAAGGGGCCAAAGAGCCAAATGTGGCTCTCGAGCCACAGTTTTCCGACCACTGCCCTAGATCTTCTCTTGAGTGTCCTGACAATGAAAATACATTCCTGCCAAAACTGGTTTGGCTCAGTGGATAGAGTGTCTGGGGACTGAAGGGTCCCAGGTTTGATTCTGGTCAAGGGCATGTACCTTGGTTTCGGGGACATCCCCAGTAGGGGGCGTGCAGGAGGCGGCTGATCGATGTCTCTCTCTCATTGATGTTTCTGGCTTTCTATCCCTTTCCCTTCCTCTCAGTGAAAAAAATCAATAAAATATATTTTAAAAAAATACATTCCTTATATTCAGATACTTCTGTTTTAATATTATTTTGTCTTTCTTTAAATTTATAATGATAGAAAACATGTATTAGGTTCATCATTTTAAATATATTCAATATTTCAATTTATTTTCTAAAGTTAAACAAACCTATTTGTTCTTTCCTCTAGAAATATGATGGAGATGACATCTGTTTCTTTTTACTCTCTTTATCTATCTATATATATTTATTTATTTTAGAGTAACAACCTAAACTGTACCCAGTATTCTGAAATGCTGTGATCAGCCCAGGATAGAGAGAAGAGCAAAGACTTTGGAATCTGACAGACCTTCCTTCACCTTTAGCTCCACCTTAAAAATAAATCACTGAACTACAAAACAAATACAATCTGGAGACTCAGATTTCTCCATTAACATATGAATGGTGCTACTTACCAGAAACATTGTTTGAGGGCTTAAATGGAGTTAATATGTAAAAGGTGCCTGGTAGGAAATCAGATAGGGGTATGACTTTGTGGTGAAAGGGGAGGGGAATGGGAAAAGAGATGTAGGAGGGAACTGGAGACTGAAAAATGTAGTTTTATGGCTCTAATCTCTGCAACAGCAATGGAAGAAACCATTGCTTTTAAAAAGCAAAAGTTGCAGTGCGAACTTTTTAGAAGAATACGTATCAAAATGTTAATGGTTGGCTTTTTTCAGGGTGATAATAGTATTAATAATCTGTATTATTTCCTTAAACATACCTTCCCATTATTGGAATCTACTATGATATGTGTGTATTACTTTTGAAATTAGAAAATAAATGGAATACACTTTTATTTTTAAGAAAAAATGAGTTTCAAAAGTAAATAACTATGTGTAAAATTAATTCATGAGGAGCTTCTCAGTCCTCAAAAATTCTAGAGAAATAAGTTTTTGATATAAATTTTAAAAAATTATTTGAAAGGAGAGTTTTCCAAATTGGTTCAAATTTTATGATCTTTGCATAACACCTTTAATAGATCCTCCCTTCTCCCAACTGATGGACAGAGTATGATGTATATAACCTGCACCTGCGGCCTGGACATTCCTGAGCACCTAATCAGGCACCTTATATGGACTACACACTGAATCACCAATCAGCACCTGCCAAATACCCTAAGCCCTGATTCCTAAGTACCTAAGTGCCTAATCATGTGCCTTATATGAAACCACCAATCAAGGTGTGCTGTGCCAAGTACCCTAATCCCCATCTCTTCCCATTCCTCCCCTCAAAAGGCATGTTCACTTCTGCACGTGTTGCTGTTCTCCCCTTTCGAGATAGCCCAGCAGGGTCCTTCTCCTCTAATAAAGCCTGTAGTCCTGGTTTTCAGCCTCTCTCTCATTCTTTCAACCTTGTTCTATCCTTCACCAATCATATCCCTTAACTACCAGTGTTCATCTCACATTGAAACCAAAATGTAGGGTGTTAAGTCTGAGTTCGTTGTCTCTCGAAATCAAAGAATGAAGTCGGAGACAAAAACCATTAGTGAAACCAAAGTGTATTGGAGAGAAGCCAGAGCTGGAAAAAGTGAAGCTGGGGTTGCAGGAGCAGGAGTAGTGTTCAGAGCTTTCTTTCCATGTTACTGTCCGGAGTAGTTTAGCACCCGAGCTAATTAAAATCTCTTGGTCCATGTTTGGAGGCCCACTTGGACATAGCCATGTGTGCAAGGGGGGATGTGATTCCTGTGCCACAGAAATGTCAGGAACCCATTGTGTGCCAGGGAGAAGAAAGACAGTGAAAGGAAGCTCCAACTTTTTAATTTAGGAGATGGATAGTCTTCCTAGTTCCTTATTGGTCTTTTCAAAGAATTCTAACTTAGCAACCTCCTTTTGATTGGTTTGTATGCCTTATCTGCAGGCTGCCTGTCTGCAATAACCAAACATTCCATGGTTCATGCCTCTCCGCCCAGTTGGGGTGCCTTAGTAACTGCCTACTTGGGTTATTGGGTTTTTCTTTCCCATGGTCCCAGCCCTATCTATCTAGTTTCCTTCTGTCTCCTCAATATTACCTATATTAATGTATTATTAAAATAGTTGTTAATAAAGCAATGGTATAACTTGTGTGTAATTTACTTAAAAATTACTAATGAACTAGAATTTTTTCTTCACTTTCATTGGTCATTTGTATATTTTCTTTTAAAAAGTGTTAACAGTTTCTACTCATTTTTCTATTTTGGTGTATTTTATTGCTATTTTTTTTTTTTTTTTTTTGCAAAATCATCCCAGTCTATCTCATTTTTATGTAACTGACTCTTTTTCTCTTTGTGGTTCCTTTTATTTCTTTCCAGTTTAAAGCATTTACTTACCTCAAGATTAAACTGATATTTGCATAATTTTGACTAGGTATTAGGTGACTATAATTTTAGATTTAATTAAATATGTAAAAAATTTAACATTTCTTGACAAATGTAATTTTTAATGCAAATAGCCAATTAACTCAAGACTTTCATAGAAAATCTATCTCTCTGCTCAGTTTGGAATGCTTTCCTTTTTACAGGTTAATTTTTAAATAAAAAAATCTATATTTAGGAATATCTATTATGACTCCTCTTCCCCCATACTTCTGTCTTGGTTAATGCAATCACTCTCTGCCCAATTACTCAAGAAAAAAAAAGAGAGAGAGAGAAGAAGGAAAACCAAACTTTATTGAGCTTTTGTTCCTTTTTCATCTTCTGGAATATCCCATTTCTCTTTTCCACTTATCACAGTCTATTTTAGTATGTCTCCTTGGCATTTTTTTAATCATATTTATTAGAAAAGTTACATTATGACTGCATCTTCTGGGTTGACCTATTCAAACAATGGTTAGCATATTTGATTTGGGGGTGTCTGGCCATTTGTAAGAGATTAAAAAGATCCAATAAAATGTCTTGATGAATGGCTATTTTGCTTAGTATCAATTTCTGTTCTCACTGGGGAATCTGGGAAAATACTCTCATAGTCACAAACTTAAAGAAAAGTTGCCAGTCTAGTACAATTTTCATTTTTCCGGAATTGTTGGAAAGTAAGTAACCAATGTTATGCCCTAACACTTCCAAATACCTTTGTGTTTCTTACAAACAGGAAATATTTCCTCCTTAAGGACATGATCATCAAATCAGGATATTGACAATGATACATTTTTTGCACCATCTAGTACTTGACCTCCTTTAAGTTTAGTTAATTGTCCTAATAATGTCTTCTGGAGCAAAGGGGTCCGTCCATACAGCTCAGAATCACATAGTGAATTAGTTATCAGGTCTCTTTAATCTTGAACAGTTCGGCCTCTCTCTGATCTTCATGACTGTGGCACATTTGAGGACTATAGGGCCAGTTATTTTGTAGATGTCCCTTAATTATGGTTTCCCCATGGTTAATTGCAGGTTACATATCTTTTCAGACATAATGCAAAAATAATACTCTGTTTTTCTCATTATATTCTATTAGTTGGTACAGAATTTCATTGTATCTCTTTACTTTTAGTGTTCACTCTGATCACTTTACTAAAGTGATCTCGGCCCAGCTTCTCCGCTGTAAAGTCTTCTTTGTTACTCATAAGCACTTTGTTGGGAGTTATTTTGAAGTTATATTAATATCCCATTCCTTTCAATTTTTATGTGTGAATATATGTGCATTCATATTTCCCTCTTTATTAAATGTTTTACAATTATTTACTTCATAATCATTATTTATGTCGATTCTCCAGTATGACTAGTGGAAGCCACTTTAAGTTGTTTCTACCTCCCTGTAAAATGTTCCTTATTTTTTGACACAAATTTGTTTTCTAATTTTCTTGCCCCAAAGATAAAATGAGACATTTCTCTAAGGATGTCAGATTCCTTTTGGAAAAAAACCCTGGTATCTAAGAAGAAATATCTGGGCCCGAGGTGTGCTAATTGCTTTTGGGGTATTGCTATTTCCAGGGTCTCCCAGTGAACAGAGTTAGGGAATATATGTTATATATACAGGGTATCCCCCAAAAATGTATGTATACTTTAGCTATTCGATTTTGGAAATGAAATGTATTTTAATCAACACTGCCTTTATAATTATTCAAAGTGTGTATATACATTTTCTGGGACATCTATATTTACATCTACAATTATTTCTATGTCCATATCCATAACTATGTCTGTATTCATTGATAAGGATATCTGTAATTCCAACACAGAGGCCATTCAAGTTTTCTCCCTTTCCATATTTGTACCTTTAACAATGAGCAACCTAGCTACCATATCTTTAATAGATTTAATTGTTTGAAACATCTCCTATGTACAACTCATTTACCTCTTTACCTCCACCATTTTCCTGTTTGAATGCCCTCTTCTTCCAGCGTGGGCTCTGATAACCATGACAGACTGTTCTTTCACAAGGGTGTCCCTGTCTTGCTGCTGACACTTGTGGTTTTCTGTTGATATGCCTTTACCATTCTTCTATGGCTTTGACTCGCCTCACCTCTCAGCCCATGTAGACACCCTATTCAGCCCACTCAGCCCCTTATACTTCGTGCCAGGCTGCCCTTCTTTGTGGATGACCTCCTATCTGTAGTCAGGCTATAACACCTTGAGCAGGACATCTCTCCTTTGCAGATACCTACCTCACACTACTTGGGCTCTTCACTGGGGTTCCATTCCACTCCTGGTACAAAGAACTTTTTTTTTTTTGTCCTACCTAATGGCTTTAGGACTACATTGTTTAAGGAGGAAAGGAAACTTTTTTTGTCATGGGTTTGCTGCCAGAGCACAAGTGTCATGAAAACCACGGCTAAATCTAAGCCAAAATGGAAAAGAAAAAGACTCATTGTCATTGGACACATAATTCCAGGAAGTCTACCACTACTCTAGCTATCTGATCTACAAATGTAGTGGGATTGACAAAACAACCATTGAAAAATGTGAGAAGGAGTCTGCTGAGATGGAGAAGGGCTCCTTCAAGTACATATGCCTGGGTCTTGCATAGACTGAAATCTGTAGGTGAGCATGGTGTCGTCATTGATATCTCTCTGTGGAAATTCGAGACCAGCTAGTATTATGTAACCACCAATGATGCCCTAGGACAAAGACTTTATCAAAAATATGATTCAAGCACATCTCAGGCTAACTGTGCTGTCCTGTATGTTGCTGCTGGTGTTGGTGAATTTGAAGCAGGTATCTCCAAAAATAGGCAGACCTGTGAACAATCCCTAACTTCTGACTTACACACTGGGTATAAAACAACTAATTGTTGGTGTTAACAAAATGGATGTCATTGACCCACCTTACAATCAGAAGAAGCATTCTTTAAAAAGTCAGCATTAACATTAAGGAACATTTGTGCCAATTTCTGGTTGGAATGATGACAAGATGCTGGAGCCAAGTGCTAACATGCCTTGGTTCAAGGGATGGAAAGTTCCCCATAAAGATGGTAATGCCAGTGGAGTCACACTGCTTAGAGCTCTGGATTGCATTCTGCCACCAACTCATCCAATTGACAAGCTCCTGTACCTGCCCCTCCAGGATGTCTACAAAATTGGTGGCATTAGTACTGTACACATAGGCCGAGTAAAGACTGGTATTCTCAAACCCAGCATGGTGGTCATCTTTGCTCCAAGTCTACAAATGAAATAAAGTCTATTAAAATGCACCATGAATCTTTGAGTGAAGCTCTTCCTAGGGACAATGTCACGAATGTATCTGTCAAAGATGTTCGTCATGGCAAAAATGACCCCCAGTGAAAGCAACTGGCTTCACAGCTCAAGTGATTATCCTGAACCACCCAGGCCAAATCAGTGCCCCATATGCACCTGTGCTAGATGATCACGCAGTTCACATTACTGGCAAGTTTGCTGAGCTGAACGAGAAGATGATCATTATTGTAGGAATAAGCTGGAAAATTGTCCAACATTTTAAAAATCTTTTGAAACTGCCATCATAGATATGGTTCCTGGCATGCTGATGTGTGTAGAGATTCTCTGACTACCCTCCTCTGGTCTGTTTTGCTGTTCCTGACATGAGACATATGGTTGATGTGGGTGTCATCAAAGCAGTGGACAAGAAGGCCGCTGGAGCTGGCAAAGCCACCAAGTCTGCCCAGAAGGCTCAGAAGGCTAAAAGAATATGATCCCCAATATCTACCACCCCAGTCTTAGTCACTGGTGGAAGACCAGTCTCAGAACTGTTTGTTTCAATTGGCCATTTAAGTTTAATTAAAAAGACTGGTTAATGATTATAATTCATCCTAAAACCTTCAGAAGGAAAAAGAATGTTTATGGGCCATTTGTTTGTTTTAGAGTGGCAGTTTTTAAGTCAGTTGTTTTTAAAATCAGTACTTTTTAATGAAAACAACTTGACCAAAAATATGCCAATGAGTTTTGAGACCCATTAAAGCAAAGTTTAATGAGAGATCTCTGTATTTTTTTGATCAACACTAAAACTTCCTACTTAGGTGAAATCTTAAGAGTTTCCCGTAACCTATTTCTGGTGTTACTATGCTGAAACATTGGTATTTGATAATTCAAAGTTAATACTTTTTTTCTGGGAGGGAACTTTAAGTTTTTTCACCTTGTCTTAAGAGGAAAAATAATCTGTTTACAGAATGAAAAGCTATGAGGTGGTACCTCTGTTGGTGCAATACTAAATAGGTTAGTACAGTCTTGGCTAGTTTGGCTTAGTTGGTTGGAGCATTGTTCCATTCACCAAAAGGTGATAGGTTTGATTCCCATATAGGCCACGTAACCAGATTGTGAGTTAGATCCCCAGTCATGCAGGAGGCAACCAATTGATGTATCTCTCTCACATTGTTTCCCTCTCTCTTTCCCTTCCTTTCTCTAAAATCAATAAAAATTAAATAAATAGGCTAGGACAGATAAGCAAAGAGTAATTATGCTTAAGTGTAAAGTAGTTTATAAAAGCCAAATTCTGTTATATTAAAGTCTATGTGTTGCATATGAAATTTTGTAAAGTTGCACCAACATTGCGTAAATTTGTTGGTATGTCAAATTTTAATTTTCCATTTTTACTGGAATATGAATTCTCACATTTACAAATTCTGAGGTAATTTAAAGAAGCTAAAGTGAGACCTAACTAGTATTGAACACTGTCTTGAACAGTTAATTGTATTCAGATTTTAGGAAAAATAAATGATACCAGGAAAAAAACAAAAGAAGGGAAGGGGAACAAAGGAAGGAAGGGAATAAAAGGGCAAAGGAGAAGAAGAGCTATTATTGTTAGGTACAAAGTTTCTTACACACACACAGCTAAAATATATTCTAGCTGCTTTTGGCTTAGGGAGCATGCAACGTTTTTCAGCTATAGCTTCTCCAGAACTGTTGAACTGAATTTCACCTTGACATTCTGTGTATGTTTTGCTATGTTCCAACTTCTACAACTACAATGACTGCTAAGCTTTTTATATAATGGACATTTATTGGTTTCCTCACCAGAATCTATTATATATTTACTAGAGGCTCAATGCACAAAATTCGTACCTGGGGGGATGGGGGGACAGAGGGGAAGTGGCCCTCAGCCCCACCTGCACCCTGTCTAATACAGGACCCCTCAGGGGATGTCTGACTACTGGTTTAGGCCTGATCCCTTGGGATATTCCTCTCACAATTTGGGACCACTGGCTCCTAATCACTCACCTGCCTGATCACCCCTAACTGCTCCCCTGCTGGGCTGATCACCCCTAACCTCCTCTGCCTTGGCCCCTCGCTACCAAGGCTTTGTCTGGACAACTGATAGATGTCTGGTCAACTGGTCTAATTAGCATATTACCCTTTTATTAATATAGATTTTTCCTCCTTGATTACCCTAATTTCCCAGTCAGTTGGCCTGGATTAGACTGATTCCACACAAAGCTCCCCAGGTAGGCATTGATCCTCTTAAACCATTCAACTTACCTCATCTTCCAGGATACAGTAATTAGTTCAGAAATTGGCCTGGATGTAAGCCTTAGATAATCAGTACATAGCATTCAGCTGGCAACAGTGATAGGTTCAAAGATAGGCACTTTGCCAAGTTGGTCCAGAGGTGACTTCTGGTAGGATAATGGTCAGCAAAGTACAGCTCAGGAGCCATGATTTGCCATTCTGTTGACTAATGAGTTTGCCGACCACTTGGTTAGAGGCTTAATCATAAGGAACAACAGCCTGTAATTATTGGAATCGAGAGTCTAGGTCAGTGGTCAACAAACTCATTAGTCAACAGAGTGGAAAACCATGGCTTGCAAGCTGCATGTGGCTCATGAGCTGCAGTTTGCCAACCTCTGTGCTAGAATAAATAAATTCTATCTTCTCTGCTGGGTTGGTCAATCAAGAATGCCTGATTTGAGACTACCTTAAGAAGAGAGCCAGAAATTGTCTGGGGATCACTGTGTAGAGCCAGATGTGGAAAGAAGTCCAGAAAAAAACATAGTCAAAAAAAGGAACTTGGTTGCATTCTATCAGAAAATCTTCACATCAAGAGGCAATTCAGATTGTTTTAGTTATTTTCCTAATAGCTGACAAGTACTCATGGCTTCTTTTTCTCAGAGTCATTCATGGTTTATTCCAAAAGATTGGCTCTTGGATCTTTTGGAATAAAGTAGTTGTCAGATCCATATACTATAATCTATTTACTTCTTCAAAGCAAGTTGAGAATGAAAACTTGTTCTCAAAAATAATTTAAGCCCTTCCTCATTTACTCTCAGTTGTATTTGCATCACCTTGGTTCCTAGGTTTCAGATCCCACTAAGTTCATGGTAATGGTGACTATGGACTATTCTGTCTGGCACTCCTGTATCTCTCATTTTGGTTTACTGGACCAGATTCCTAAGTGTCTTAACACTATTTGTTTTTATCTTTGTTGGCCCAAATCCCTTCTCTATTATATCTAACAAAAAACTCTCTAGTTCAGTTTCCACTGGGCAGAATCTCATTATCTGAGCATCCTCTACTGCTTTTTGAGCATTGAGAGATTCAGCCAAATGAAAAAAAAGATGAAATTTTCATTCTGTGTCAGGTACTATATTAAAGGTTTTGACAACATTTTCCCTTGATTTAAATAAGTTATAAATAATATATTCATAACTAATGCAATTAAAATACTTATTTTACTTTTAAATCAGCACATATATGAACTCTATTGGCATGCCTTTACTCTAAAGACCTAGTGTATTTTTTATAGTACACCGTTGAATTCAAACTAGAATTAATATCAATGATTTAATTTTGATCCCTTACATTCCAAAACTATCAGGAATAAATATTTTCTTGGCTTATGACAAGGTCAATTAGTAATTCTTAAAACACTTTGTTATGGACAAAAAGGCCTAGTTTTTATGGTTAATGTATTAACTCCTAAAATAAAGTACATTTTAAACAGGAATATGTTGTTAGTATTTTTGGACAGTTTCATTACTATCATCAGTCATAGAAACATTAATCAATGCCTCGGAAGAAGTCAGCCACTGTGTCCAGTTCTGCAGATTCTATGGTAAAAAAACAGATGTGCTACCTGCCCTTGTGGAGCTTACCTAAATTGTGAAAGACAGATACTGACCAAAGCATCACTCAAAAAACATGCAATCAAAATACTCAAGTTTTCACTTGATTCTTTCCCTTATATTTATTTGTAAATGCATGATCTCTTGAATAAATTACTTAGAAAAATATCTGAACCAGGAATCTTAATCCAAATGCTCACACAGGCTAAGTAGATGGTTAACCCAGTGAAGAAGCAAGGTAGAAAATTTAGCAAAGTGGCAGGTGAGTGTCCAGTTTAAAGGGATATGATACCACATGGAAAGCTGGCTTAGTGTTACCAGAGCCTCTTGTATTTCTAGAGAAGCCAGATGATTCAACATTGAAAACCAAATTAAAAACTAGGGGGCCAAACAAAAATGTATGAAGATTTTTCTTACAAGCCACCAAATCTGTAATTTATATAAACTAGGGACCCAGTAAATGGATTTGTGCACATTGAAAGGAAATTAATTACTAGTAGAAGGTGGCTAGCAGGTCAAGATTGGGCAAGATGGGCCTGATAGGCACTGGAGCCAACATTCTGCAGTCCCTTTCTGGCTGGCCATACCTGGGGCAGCACTGGGGTTCAAAGGGCATCTATGGAGTGAGCAGGGTCTCTCTGGTAGATATGGTCCCTCAACCTGGCCTGTGGGGATCAGGCTGAAACTGGCTCTCTGACATCCCCTAAGGGGTCCTGAGTGTGAGAGGTCACTCTGCAAAATGCTGTTGCTCAGAAGCTCCTGCGTTGAGTGTCTGCCCCCTGATGATCAGTGCATGTCATACCTACCAGCTGGTCAGCCAGTTGGTGGTTGCTTAGCCTTTTACATATTTACTAGAGGCCCAGTGCATGAAATTTGTGAATGGGTAGGGAGGGTCCTTAGGCCTTGCTGGTGATTGAGACCGATCTGTAGGATAACTGGCGGAACAATCAGGGGCCCCAGCTCACGCCACCTTGGCTGGCCTGGCAGTGCCCACTCTCCAGCCCTGCCTCCAGTGACCACAGCCAGTTGCCTCCCTCTGCGGGGTGACTGCAAGGCAATTGGGGGGGAAGGAGGGGCTGCTCCCATATGCCTTGGCTAGCCTGGCACTGCCTGCTTGCTGGCCCTGCTCCCTGCCACCATGTCCACCGCTAGTCAAGCTAGGGACAGCTCCTGTGTTGACCATCTGCCCCCTGGTGATCAGTGCATGTCATAGTGACCAGTCATTCTGCCAGTTGTTCCACAAGTCATTCTGCCATTTGGTCGATTTTCACATTAGGGTTTATATAGATAGATAGACAGATAGATAGATAGATAGATAGATATAGATGGTAAAGCCTATGTTTATGATGATCTTATTTATTTATTTATTTATTTATTTATTTATAAATCTTTAACACTGAAAGTATTATATATGTCCTCCTTTTTCCCCCATTTACCTCTCCCAGCCCACCCTTGCCCCCTTCCACCACCCCAGGCCTTCACCACCCTATTGTTTGTGTCCATGGGTTATACATATATGCATACAAGTTCATCTTATTTAATTCTATTAATTTAAATTTTATGTAATTTCTCATAAGCAAATTCAGGCATTGCTCCTGAGCACCACCTCTCTGTGGAATGTGTAAACTGCCCAGCTGGTAGTATTTGAGAGTGATATTCAAGGACTGCTAAGCTTCATAAAATTTGTTACATTTCATCTGCATGTGATAATGCCCATTATTTTCTCTCTCTTTTACGTACTATTAACTTCACTGGGCAAATTAGCTATACTACATGCTTCCCTCTACTTTTAAATTCTTTGTTTGTATAGATTGTGTAATTATGTTTCATAATATTTATGCCACAAAAAACTTTATTGTCACTAACTCTTCTCTGAATTTCTTATGCATTTTCCTTACCAGAAATGAATAAGTTATTCATGGATAAAATTTTTTTGATATTCTGTGGTCTGCTTTGAACTTCCTTTAAGCTATAATCATCTTTGTTATGCCATATGGTATTTGAACACAATTAGGGATTGATCAGTACTTTGTTCACATACCCTTTCTTATTAAATTAGTTTCCTGTGAAAAATCCTATCTTTGCTTAGTACCTTTTTTCTCTAAAAAAGAGAAGAAAAATAAAAAGATTCTTAGCTAGCACTTTAATTTCTACAATAGGCTGTCAACCTTAAAGTTTGCCTCTTATTTGATCTTTGAGGCATGGGATCTATATTAAGTCAAAAACTCAGTATAACTGTTCTTTAGTTCCTGGTATCTTTCACATGTTTGGGGTTCAAGTCTTACCTGAAAACATGTTTAGAAAAAGCAATCCATTAATTCCCCCAAATATTCTAAGGTTGTTTTTTAGGAGTCCTTAGGAAACAACATAAACGGGCCTATTGTTTAGTTCTGTTATGAAAGGAAATGAACTCCCCTCCATCTTGTCCTATAGGGCTGGGCCCCCTGCCTAAACTCCCTCCCTTTTCTGGGAGTGGCCACAGGTGTGCCAGCAATGTCCTAGTTTCCCCTACCATCACCCGAATGGACTAATGAAGCTCCAGAAACACAGCAAGGGTCCTAATAAGGCTAAACCACAGAAAGACCCTAATTCAAGTAACCAACCTCTGTAACCCTTGTCACTTTCCTAAGCCCTCCCAATTATCCTACCCCATATAACTCATTGTTCCCTCCGGCTCACTCTGTCGTCTCACTGCTGCACCAGAAAGAGGCTGAGAGCCAAACCCAGGTTTGAATAAAGACTCTTTGCTTTTGCATTGGAAAAGGCTCCTTAGTGGTTGATTATTGGGGACCCCGAACTCTGGGCATAACAGTTATACAATTAGTTTTAGCTTGGTGCACTGTGGAAGAATACTACCAGGATGTACTAAGATAAACAGGTTTAGGTAAGCACGACCATATTCACTAAAACTGTGATGTGGTAGAAAGTGTTTATTATATCACTCAGAGAAAGCTGGTCATAGACAAAGAGGTAAATTTGGATTAAGACAAATTTGCTTCCCAAGTTTAATAGTTATTGTAGCACTCTATAATTATTTTTTTACCAATCTTCACTTTCTACTCTTATAAGATTCAAAGTTCTGACTTTTTATTTTACACTTCTATTTATTTCTATTTATTCTTGTAAGCTGTATGGCAAAATTTGACCTTAAAGATTATAAGCAAATGAACTTAACATAATCACTGATAATTTCCATTTATTTTTCTTTGATGAATCTAGTACTTTAGAACATTTCCAATATGTGCTTTCTTACTACATTTTTCTTGGCTATAAATTCTCTAAATCTAAATATTAGTTTGTTAAGAAGGTTGGAAAGGAGAAAAATAAGAAGCTAATGCCTATGGATGAAATTCAAGAAGAGTCACATTAAACTCCTTTGTCTCTAACTGTTTTTTTTTGTTTGTTTGTTTGTTTTGTGTTTTTACATTTTTTCCAGATTTTTATTGGGAATTGTCAGAGTGTTATTCACTTTGTGCAGTGGTTCAAGCTCATTCATTGTGAATCTCAGGTATTTATACATCTTTTTTCCATAGGTAACTGCTCTATAAATGTAAACTATTTTCAATTTAAAGACTATCCTACCTTTCACAGCTCTTGAAATTCAAAATTTTTGGATTTTCAACACTGCATGAGAGATATTAAGATTGATCCAACATACTGCCATCTAACTATGTTTTTACCAAATTTGTGAAGTCCACTATCAGAACTCCTGCTAGTAACAGCAATTTCAACTTAAAAAACAAACAAATAGCAAGACCAACATAACTGGGAAAACTTCAAAGAAATCACAAGGAAATAACAGGTTCAGTCAGTTTTAACCCTTCCACTCCCCCTCACCCAAAGCTTCACATTTCAAAACCACTTCCTAAGAAGGCCTATGATTTTAAAATACAAAATCCTTATGAAAAAAAATGATAAGATAAATAACTTCCTTGTCAATTAAATAATTTTATCAGATGGCATAGACTGTCATATAAAACCATTTCAACAAAAATATAACAGTATTGAAATGTGTGATCACAGCTGACCTAATGGCGAGGCTATTTTATAATTCAGCCCTGGGTGATGGAGGCCACCTGTCAAATCTGGTGAGAGTGTGAGAAGGACACCTGCCTTAATAGGTAAAAGAAAGCTCTTCAATGAAGTTAAAGTGAAATAAATATGATCTAAGAAATTTAAATAACTGATGCTCAAACTTAAACCTTTTGTTAAGCCTTGTTTCAAGGGACTTTGTATATCAAGGGCATTAATCTTGCACCTTTTCCTGTCAAGTAATATGTTAAAATATGAGCATTTAATATTGGGAACTCCATGATTGAAACCTTAAGGTGAATTTAAAAAATAAAACTAAAATAAAATGTTGGGAAGAGGCAATCCCATTCTTTAATTTATTGGGGTAACAATAGTTAATAAAATAATATAGGTTTCAGATGTATAATTCTATAATACATCATCTGTATGTTATACTGTGTATTTACCACCCCAAGTCAAGTCTCATTCTATTACTATTTATCCCCCCTTTACCTTCTCCTACTTCCCTCACCCTTTTTTTCTCTCATAATCATCATACTGTATTCTGTGTTTATGAAATTTCTTGTCTTAATCCCTTCAACTTTTATACCCAGCCCTGAAACCTCCATCCTCTCTGACAGCTGTCAGTCTATTCTCTATGAATCTGTTTCTATTTTATTTTATTTGGTGCATTAGATTAATATGAGTGAAATCGATGGTACTTGTCTTACTAGCTTACAACCATGCTGTTGCAGAGTAAGATTTCCTTTTTTTTAACAGCTGAGTAATATTCCATCGTGTAAATGTACCATAGCTTTTTTATCCACTCATCTACTGATAAACGCTTGGGCTGTTTCCAAATCTTGCTATTGCAAATAACACTGCCATGGACATAGGCATATATTCTTTTCAAATTAATTTTTCGGGTATCTTTGTATAAATTCCCAGAACTGGAATCACTAGGTCATAAGGCAGTTCCATCATTAATTTTTTGAGATAACTCCATGCTGCTTTTCACGGTGGCTGCACCAATCTGCATTCCCACCAACAGTGCATAAAGGTTGTTTTTCTCCACATTCTCACCAACACTTGTTCTTTGTTGATTTATTAATGATAGCCATCTGAATTACAAAATGTTGTATTTTTCTGATAGTGCTCTATTTTTCTGTTCCTGTGTGTTTCTCTCCAAGTCACTGTCTCTGTCTGTCCATCTAGATTTTCAACAGTAGAATTCAACAAATGAATTTTAAATTATTTAGTTTACCTGGTCTGTCACAGAAGAAACCATGCTAGGGTTATTTTAAGAAAAGGTGGCTTTTTATAATAATTTATAAGAACTTTTTTTACTGTAAATATTTTATTAAATCTAGAAAGTTTATGAGCTTCTTCTATTCATCCAGTAAAAGTGTTTTGTGTGTATAAGTTTGCACATTTTTCTTGCATGCCTGCATCTTAGCTAAAATCTTATTGTTCAACAAGTAGTCAAAAATGTACTTATTGACCCGAATCTCCTCATTCTTATTTGAAAAATTGAACAAAGTGTTAAGTCTTATTTTCAACCATTTTTCTACAGCAATCATGTGTATACCATTGGGAGAAGAAGGAAATTCTTAACAACTTAGTATTGACTTGTACCATACAGTCCCTACTTACTATGAAACCATATCAGCATTTTACTGTGTGGTATGTAAGAGTGGAAATGGAATATAATTTCCTCAAGAAAAGAGAATACTTATAAACCAAATGTCCAATAATGCAATAAAATGTTTGAAGATCACATAATTTTTGCACAAAATAACTTTTGGGATTAAATTTGCATAAAGTTAACTACCTGTGAAAATAAACACTTCTATAATATGCTACAGACATCTAGGAAAAATTCTCCTCAGAATAATTTTACTCATATGGTTAAGTGGTCCACAATCTACTTGAATCATGTTAAATGTAAAATCAAAACCATATTTGGAAGAAGACATGGGGGAGGTGATTATGTGTGCTTTTATACTTTTCCATATTTTTCAAATACTTTAACAGTAAGTACATATTTTTTGTATAAAAAATTAAAGACCTTTAAAAATTATTGAATAATTACAATAAGAAGAGTCCTTGATATACAATTCTTAGGAATAGCCTGAGGCTTCGAATTCCCAAAAAGTTCTGAAAATTTTTCTCTTCTTTTCCTCTTGCTTCTGTCAACTGACTCCTGCCTAGGACTTGTATTCTTATGCAGTATTTTGCTACTTATTAAACATAAATCTGATTTATCATGGCACCATCAAAGGTAAAACCAGTAAAAGTGAAAGAAAAGAAGGAAAATTGTGAACTGCCACTTTCACCCTTTCCATCCCATGGTCATCCTCCCTGGCTCCCTTCACAAAATTTGTGGTCCAAGTGAAACCCTTGTCTCCGGAGCAGTTTTTGGAACCTATATAGTTTTCCTTAGTTCTAGAATGTTCTTCTATGGAAACAAACGAAAATGCCCAGTATGATTTTGTCCTTTCTCTCTTTAATATAAGGTTTTAGAAAAAGTTTAAGAAGCTTTAAAAATGAGAAAGCAGAAGGGATGTAGGAGAGTCATTTTTTTTTACCCTGTAATTTCCCCATTTGCTCTTTGTAGTTAAGTCCTCCAAGAAAACTTAAGTGATTGTATATTATACTATGTTCAGGAAAAGTAGCATAAAGGAGAAATCTTAAGGATTAATTATTTTACCCTTAATCGGGGATGTTAGAAATCCTTATCTAAAGTAAAAAGTCACCATCCAAAACGAAAAAATCAAAAAGCAACAAGCAATTTCTTATACCAGTAGGTTCTATTCTAAATGAGGCCTCTTCTAGATATGAGAGATGGAATAGAGCTATTGTTATCCCTCCTTTCTTCTTATTGAGTGCAAATAAGTTCCATCCTGAGAGAATGAGTGGGAAGTCTGATTTGGACCACAGATCAGGCTGAATTCTATAATCAAGAGTTAGCATTAGCAAAGCTGGGATATGGCACTCTATGTGTCTTCTATTTTTGTGTTATCCCACATTCTGCTCCTTGCTGAAGGTAGAAGTTGAAGAGAATCAAGTCCCATTAGCAGTTAACATGGACTTTTTCTCTACTGTGGAGAGTTTAAATTTTACTTGTAGCGAAGGAAAAAATTATCAATTATCTGCACAAGCACAACTTTATTCATAATTATGAATGCTACAAAGATGCTATGGGAGCATCTACTGAGAGGATCTGCCTGACTTTGGGAGGTCAAGGAAGATGATCTTGAGTAAGGAAGCTTTGAAATTAACTTGTAAAAACAAATTTTTTGTGATACCCATGTAAAGGGAGAGAGGAATGTGAGCATGTTAAGCAAAGGGAAGGGCAAAAGGAACATGTTACAATCAGTAATTAGAGAAATCCATCTTGTTTATGTGTGAAAGGAAGTAGATGACAATGAGGTAAGCAGGGGCTTTCTTCCTTGTCCACAGAGCAATGAAATACCTTTATGTGATTTTAAGCCAGAACTGTTTTGTTTTTTTAAACTAATCAGTACGTCTACCATGAGGAGAATTTTCAAACAGGGTGCAAAACTAGATGTGAAGAAAACTTCTAGCACATTGCAACAAAAGCCAAGGGACCCATGACTTTCTCATGCTCATTGTCTAGAGGTCAAGAATACATCCTCATCCCAGTTGTATTGTGGAGATATGCTCTTAGTATATCTAGTAGTAAATATGACTGCGTATTTCCAACAGAACTAATGCCAACTAGTTCATCTCATTATCATCATTGTTATATGCCCCTGATTCACAATGGCTAGAATGCACTTTGAAGGATAATTGGAGAAAGCAATGACCTTTTTCACCTTTCTCTTGGTCCTGTTTCCTAATTACTCCCCAGGATGAACATATTCTTCTTCTAGGTAGGAGATGCCAATATCTGGCAATTTTTTACTTCTAATCTGGCCTTTAATCTTAGTCAAGATAAATATTTTCAGCAGACCCTTGAACACATATGTTTATTAGATGTTTTAAAGATATTTCAAACTTGCCTGGCTGGCCTAGTTAAATGCTTGAGCCACAACCTATAAACTAGGAGATTAGGGCACATGCCCAAATTGTGGGCTCAGTCCTCAGTGTGGGGCATGCAGAAGGAAGCCAAGTAATGATTCTTTTTCAATTTTCAGTGGTTTTATGGTGATCAAAAACAAACACTTTGTTTTTCTTCAGGCTTTTAACTAGGTAGGCTTTGTGACTAGAATCTGTATTCTGGCTAGCCCTTTCATTTGTCTCATTTGCTTTGGCTGGAATGAATCATCTTGGACCACACACAAGGAAGTAACATTTTGGAGAAGGCATGAAAAAATAGTCTGGGTCCTGAGACCTCCTAGGACAGATCTGTTTTGACAGATTATTACCAATGATGGCCCAAGTAATTCCTCCTTCTCTCCAAGTCCTTTTGCAACAAAAGTTTGCCATCTTTATCATCAATAGGAATTTCCCTTCCCTTTATATCCTGGCTGATTCAAGGACTTGTTTTAACCAATAGAAGGCAGCAGAAATGACACTGTACTGCTAGATCTAGACCTTAAGAAGCATTACAACCTGTTTTCATCCTCTTGGAACCAATCATGTCAACAAGTTCATGCCAGACTACCAAATAATTAGAAACCATAAAAGAGAGAGAGAGGATAATCAAGGGGCTGCAGCTCAGCCAGCACAAAGGCACTAGACATATGACTTAGGCCATTTTGGATATTGGAGACCCACTGGAGTCGGCCTATCTACCTAAATTCCTGACTCTTAAATCAACAGCTTATTTTTAAGCCCCAAAGTATTAAGGAAATTTTTTCAGAAAGCAACATAACTATAACAACCCCTACAATGGCTGGACTGCTATGAAAAAAAAACTTCTAGATAGCAATCGGGCATCATCAGGTTATATCTCTGGGACATGAGTGGCACCTATATTCTATCTACTAAAATAACAACCAAGTTCTCATAGAAAGAAGATTTGAAGCCAGGCATGCTAGCTCCAGAACCTAGATTCTAAACCACAGAATTATATGTTATGGAAGGGAAGAAGGGAAAAGGAGTAAGAGACACTTTTACTTATGGGAAAACATGTATTTTGTTCCAAATAACTAATGAAATATCCTTTATTATAAAATAAAGATTGTTTGATGTTTATTAATGATCATATATAAACTGACATAAACTCTATTTAACTGATGGGTGAGACCTATACCTATACTATAATTTCTTTCAACCTGTATCAATATTTTTCTACAAAGATCATACTATCCCAGGGGGGAAAAAATGGTACCTATTAAAGCAGCAATTTTCTTTTTTTTTAATCTCATGGCACACATAAACTAATTACTGAAATTATACAGCACATGAAAAATTATATTTTTTGCTGACCTGATAAAAAATAAATTTAATTCTGATTTAATCACATTGGATAGCTATTGCGTTTGTAGTTGTCACTTTTTAATTTGTCAATCTAAGGGAAAGAGGTAATGCCCCTGGTTAAATAGTCCAGTATTGCACCTTTAATTTTTGCAGCACACAGGTTGAAAATCACTGCACTAAAGTATAGAATATAGTTTTTCTGCATTTCCATTTTACAAATGCTTTACATGCTCTTCCACTCCCCTGAAATGTCTTCCTTTTTCAAATTTCCTTTTTCATATTTTCACTCAGCTACTCCCTCCTCTATGGAAAATCTGAGCCACCCAATCCCAGTGAACTTCTATATCACTTGTCAGTTACATAAATTTGGCAGGTCTGCTATATAGTTTCTTCTTATTATTGTTTTATATATTATTCATTCCAAAGCTATTTATTGGCCTGTCACAGCCTGATGAATGTTCTCAGGTGCTGGAGAAAATTATAAATAAGGATAAAGCACCACCTTGGATCTCATAATGTCCCATTGCATACCCCTCTGGGTTGGAGCTCAGAGCATTTAATTTGACTGGAAATACATCCAGATGAGCATTGATTCCAACATCAGTCTGGTCCATTGCATCCTCACATCTGGCAGGTGTGGATGATATCATGCTCTGACCTGTACCACCTTTTCTAGCCAGCTCTCCTCCTGCTGATGTTCCTAAGTGTCTATAAGGCCATTGTCACGGAGACTTCATTCACCTTTATTCCTTGGGCAGCTGGATGGCACTTCTGATTTGAGCAGTAGTGACAGAGTTCCTGGCCCTCAGTACCTGGCCATGAATGTCGCAGTTGTCAATGTGCACTCCTGGCATGGGTCCCAGGCAGTCACATACCTTTTCCTTGTCTACAGATTTTAGTGAAACAGTATTTGAAAGTTAAACACACACACACACAACACAAGAAATAAACAAACAACAACCAAGAAGTCACAGTGTTGTAGGAGAGATAAACAAAGTACACAAAGTCAAAGTAGTAAACGAGTCCCAACGGAGACCACTGGAATCCCTTAATTTCACTTAATTAAAGCACTATGTATGCTTTTCCCCTTCCTATTAAATCACAAGCATCTTCAAAACAAAAACCTTGCCGAAACTGGTTTGGCTCAGTGGATAGAGCGTCGGCCTGCGGACTGAAGAGTCCCAGGTTTGATTCTGGTCAAGGGCATGCCTTGGTGGCGGGCACATCTCCAGTAGGGGGCGTACAGGAGGCAGCTGATGGATGTTTCTCTCTCATCGATGTTTCTATCTCTCTATTCCTCTCCCTTCCTCTCTATAAAAAAGCAATAAAATATATTAAAAAAAAACAACAACAAACACAAACCTTATCATATGCTTTGGGTCCTTCACAGACTCTAAGTTGCCCATTGTAAATTCAAAAGAAGTATTAATGCATTTTCTTGATTCACTTAAGGAACACAAACAATGAATACTTTGAAGATGGTAATTGCTTTAAATCACACATTATCTATAATAATAAAAGCAAAATATGCTAATTAGACCAGACAGCTGAACAACCTTCCAGATGCCCTTCTGAACGTCCTAGAGGGACCTTTTGGATGAAGCCGATGCTGTGAGGGCCAAGACAAGCCACCATTACTGCGAGGGCTTGAGCCTCTTGCATGAATTTTGTGCATTGGGCCTCTAGTTTTAAATACTTGGAGAAAACAAAATGAAGTCTTACTTTATGGAACCTAAAAATATGTCAACAAATTAAATAATATTACAACAAACTCAAGGAGAGTGTCTTAATACTTCTATTTTATCAGAACTTTGTGTAACATATTAAGTTTGAATAAAAATTGCTTTAAATTTTTAAATTGTTTGTTCTGAAAATATTATGTGTTTTTGTCATCAAAATTGACCTTGCATACAAAAGTAATGTAGACTATGAATAACTATTGTTCTAGATTATTCTGTTGAAGATTGTGAAATGTCAAATGAAAAGTTTTAACACTGACTTAATTGTTGCCTAAAACTAAAATGCGTACCAAGAAAAGAGCATATAGACTTTGACTAGCACATACCAGCATTGTGAATTCAATAACTTATAATTTTCTAAAACAAACAAACAAACAAAACAGAAAGAAGAAGAAAATAAAGCTGGAAACAGCACTGGGCTGCCAGCTTTATGGTTTTCCAAGGAAGTAGGGTAATGATTAAAAGAGCATGCCCTTCGGAGTTGTTTGTTTGTTGTCACAAGCCACTCTGTCACGGTTGGCATTTGTCCACAAGTTGTGTTGGGGTTTAATTTTTCACTTCTAAAAACATATGTCCTTTATAACAAATACAGTTTATCTGAATGTATTTATTTTACTTCTTAAAGTAATCCTTATTTTTTTTAGATTATTTCTTTTTATTATTATTTATGGTAGTAAGTGTTTAAATATTATCTTTGTATTAACTACCTTAAATTAGAAGTACTAAGTGAATAAGGATATGTGTCTTTAAAACACTCTTTTGTTTTGCATCTTAAACAACTGATAATCTAGTAACACTTTATAAGAATAACTCTAGAATAGAAAATTTCAAGCTTGTATTTCAGATTGACTATAAAGATAACCTACAATTCTTCTTAAGCTATGTGAGACAGTTAATTCAGAGTAAATCATTTAACTGGTTAAAATCAAAACCATCTCCAAATATGTAATTTCTTTGACTTAAAACTCTTGTTACATTTAAGACAAACTTACCATTAAATATGTACATTAATTAGAAATAAAGCTATGAGAATGAAATTAGTGAATGTAAAGGAACTTAAAATATTTAAAAGCTTTTGTATTATAGAAAAATAGTCTAACAAAAATCCAAACTTGTAATTAAATATTTCAAACACAAAAAAAACTCTAAGTTACTGAATTTGGGCCTCTGTGCTACTATCTTGATTTGCTTAGTCCAGTTGGAAGGTCCAGGACTTCTTGCTTTATATGTTACAGTAAATTGCTAAGGCCTGACAACAAGCAGCACTTTGCCAGGCTGAGACACCACGTTGATGTGCTAATGATCCATAATGAAGCCACCAGACATCAATTACACAAATGAGACTAGGAACAGGGCCAACACAGGTACACTCTGCTAATTTGTTCATTTCTGTTGGCCAAAAGCCAACAGCATGACAAGCGAATGCCCCAAAAGCCATTGGGGCATGGCTCCTTCACTTTAAGAAAGGATTGGACATTTCATACCTCTATGATTTCTTTCTGTCTAAGGACCCTTTAATGAACCATACAAGTACACCTAATGAGAATACATCTAAAGGGTCAGTATAAGGTAATAAAGAAAAGTTAAAAGTAGAAAAACCATAGGAGACTGACAAAACTTAATCAAATCTCTAAAGCACAAAGAGCAACAACACAAGACAATTCCATTCTTTTCCAATATTTCGAATTTTGAACAAGTACAACTCAATATCGTTAATAAAATTAGTGTAGTTGGGTTTAATATGAGCATTAAATACTTTTTTATTTATTCACAGCATGTATTCTTATTTGTAATAAACTAACACTCTCAAGCCAAAATATTTTTCATTTGGACACACTTTTGCATTTTTAATATAAATTAGCAGAAAAATGTAACTTCTTGAATATGATTTTTGGAAAAATGTAAAAACAATTAATGAATAGTATACACATATAGAATAGAAGCAACTAACAGTGTTATAAAATAAACTAGAGGTCCATTGCAGGAAGAATTCTGCAAGAATACGGCTTCCTGAGGCGGTCTCTGCTGCCTCTCCTGCTTCTCTTCTATCTCCATTGCCCTGCCTGCTTCCCTCCCTTTTCTGCTCCCCACTTGCTTCCCTTCCTTCTCTGCAGCCTTACCTGCTTCTCTCCCTTCTCGACTACCCTGCCTGCTTCTCTCCTATCTCCACTGCCCCATCTGCTTCCTGCCCTGCATGCTTCCCTGCAGCTGCGCTCCCTTCTGTAGCACTTGGCTTCCGTCTACACTGTCTTCAGTCTTTGCTCTGTACCAGGATATGCAAATTAACCACCATCTTGGTTTGGTTAATTTGCATACTCACTTCTGATTGGCTGATGGATGTGGCTTGTGGGTATAGTGGAGGTACAGTCAATTTGCATGTATCTCTTTTATTGGATGTAATAAATACAATAAAATTTAATGCTTTGTACAGTGCCTTGGAAATCATTTTAACAGGGTTTAAACAAAAGGATATAAAATTTCTATGTATTAGAATCATAAGGGTAAAAACTCTATTCTGACGAGTTTTGGACATAAGAAGTTACTAATAAAATAATTTATTGGTAATTTTTGGCTATTATGGCAATCATTATAGATAGAGACACTACATGAAGCATCAGACCATTGAGTAATGCCTCTGTGTCCTTTTTTTAGCAGTGCCCAAACCAACCCAGCTTATTCTGAGCAGTGGGGGGAAAGCAAGAATGTGTTGGTAGAAACAGTTTCAGCTTTCAGTGCTGCAGAAATATTCAGTCTAGAGGCATTTGAAATATTGAGGGACCTTAACAACAATAGATCTACAGAGCAGATAAGCATCAGGTTAATAGTCTGCTTTATAAGAGTAAGGAATTTAGAAAAGAAAAATAGTTAAAGTTTACAAAGTCAAGAGATCAGAGATCACTAATCATTTTTTGGTTTATTTTTCTTTCCTTTTATTAAATTTAGTGGGGTGACATTGGTTAATAAGATCATGTAGGTTTCAAGTGTACATTTCTTTAATACTTGATCTGTATATTACACTGTGTGCCCTCCACCCAAAGTCAAATCATCTTCAGTCACCAAATAATTGCTTCCCACTGGTAACCACCATACTATTATTGTTTGTGTCTATCAGTTTCAGTTTTATATCCCATACATGACTGAAATCATATGGTTCTTAACTTTTTCTTACTTATTTAAGATAGCATAATGTTCTCAAGATCCATCCATATTGTCACAAATTGCAGTATTTCATCTTGTCTTATGGCTGAGTAGTATTCCACTGTATATATGTACCATCTTTTTTTATCCAATCCTCTGTCAAAGAACTTGGTTATCTTCATGTCTTGGCCACTGTGAATAATGCCGCAATGGACATAGAGGTGCATATATCTTTGCATATAAATGTTTTTGAGTTTTTCACCTAGATACCCAGAAGAAGGATTGCTGGGTCATCTTGTAACTCTATTCTTAATTTTTTGAGGACCCATACTATATTCCATAGTGGCTGTACTAGTTTACATTGTCATCAGCATGGAATGAGGGACTTCACTAACTATTAGGGTAATGCAAATCAAAATTACAATGAGCTCCTACCTCACATCTATTAGACTAACAGTAAGTGTTGGAGAGGTTGAGGAGTAAACGGTTTATTTTTCTGTTTCAGCTTTCAGACCCAACTCTTGTTAATGCTCTTCTAACTTTAACCTTATCACTTCTCAATGTCTTGGCTGCTGACCAACATCCACACCGCCACCCAGTACTCCAACTCATCTTGCTTTCTGGAACATCTTTTGCACGATTAGGTTTCTATGTTTTACTTGCACTCTCTTTCAACACAGAACTTCATGTTTATGGCACTTCCAGGTCTCTAGTGCTTTCACAAGGTGATTTTTTAAAAAAAGAAACTTACTTAGTAGACTGCTGTATTCAATTAAGTCATTTCATAGGAGCTTCTTCACTTAGAGACAGCATGGAGAGACCTGGAGGGTATTATGCTAAATGAAATAAGTAAGTCAGAGAAGGATAAGTATCATATGGTCTCACTTATATGTGGAATCTAATGAACAAAATAAATGGACAAAATAGATGCAGAGACATGGAGGCATGCAACAGATGGAGGATCCTTAAAGGGAAGGGTGGAGGGAGAGAAGAGATCATCCAAAGAACTTATATGCCTATATTCATAACTCATGGATACAAACAATAGTGGGTTGAAGGCCTGAAGAGAAAGGAAATGAAGGAGGTCAATGGGGAAAAAAAAATAGGAACATCTATAATACTTTCAACAATAAAGAGAATTTAAAAAAAATTTAAAAAGAATCTCCTCTAACCATAATGGTATGAAACTAGAAATCAATTATAAGAGGAACATTGGAAAGTACAACAAAGCCTGGAGGCTAAATAACTACTAACTAATAAATAGTTTACCAATGACAAAAGAGAAGAATCCAAACATACCTTGAAACACATGAAAATGAAAGCACAACAATCCAAAACCTCTGGGACATGGTGAAAGCAATCCCTCATCGCTTTATAAGAGGGAAAGTCATAGCATTACAGGACAATCTGAGAAAAAACAAAAACTAAAACAAAAACAAGAAAAATCTCAACCAAAAAAATCTAACTTACAATTAAAGGAACTTAAAAAATGAAATAAAGAAAGCCCACAGTGGGTAGAAGGAAGGAAATAACAAAGACAGACAGAAATAAACAAAATAGTCTAAAAAACAATACAAAGATAAATGAAATGAACAGCTATTTTTTTGTTGTTTTTTAAAGATAAAAAAATGACAAATCTTTAACCAATTTAATCAAGAAAAAAAGAAAGGACCCAAATCAATAAAATCAGAAATGAAAAAGGAGAAATAAAACTGAAATCAAAGAAACACAAAGGAATCTAAGACTATATTATGAACAACTATTTGCCAACAATTTGAACAAACTGAAAAAAATGGATAAATTTCAAGAAACATAAATATTCTAAAACTGAATCTGAAAAAAATCAGATAATCTGAATAGACAGACTGCAGCTAGTAAAAATGAAGCAGTAATTAAAACCTCTCAACAAACTAAAGTGTTAGACTGGATGGATTCAGAAGTGATTTTACCATACATTCAAAGAAGAAATAGTACCTATTTGTAACCTATAGCTAAAATATTTAAGAGAATACTTCCAAGCTCATTTTACTGAGCCAGCATTATTCTAATTCTCAAACCAGATAAAGACATTACAAAAACATTTAATTATAGGCCAATATCCCTGATGATCATAGATACTAAAACCCTCAATAAAATATTAGCAAACCAGATCTAGCAATGTATTAAAAGATCGTACGCCATGAACAAGTTGGATTTATTCTGGGGATGCAAGGTTGAAACAATATCCATAAATCAATAAATGTGATACATCACAGAAACAAAATGAAAGATAAAAACCACATGCTCATATTAATAAGTGCAGAAAAGGTAGTTGATAAAATTCAGCACCCATTTATGGTAGGTATCTCTTAGTAAAGTGGGAATAAAGGGAACATATCTCAATGTAATGAAGGCCATATATGACAAACACACAGCCAACATCATACTCAATGGGCAAAAATTAAAAGCATTTCCCTTAAGATAAAGCACAAGGCAGGGATGTCTACTTTCACTGCTTTTATTCAACATAGGATTGGAAGTCCTAGCCACAGCAATTAGACAAGAAGAAGAAACAAAAGGAATCCAAATTGGGAAGGAGGAAGTAAAACCATCATTATTCGCAGATGATCCCAGAGTACCCACCTGCTCCCTCCAACTCCACTTCACTAGCCCTGCCTGTGGTGCTTGGTCCTGCCTCTGATTCAATGCCTGTCTGGGGCAGTAGAAACAAGTGTAGGGTCTGGGGAGGACCCTGTCTGATGTGGAAGAGGTGAAGTGTGATGGAGGAGTTACACAACTGCTGCTCTCTGTGCATGGTTTGCAGGAAAAAATTAAATAGCACAGCAGTGGCAATTCATGATGAAGGTCTACTAAATATCTGCTATGGAAAGAAGTATGGGCCAAAAGACGATGGTTACAGCCAGAGTGCTGGCATGCATCACATGGACCAGGGCCAGAGGCTGGGCATCAAGCCAGAAAGTGTTTGAACTCCCAGGACTACAACAAATCCAAGCACATCTAAATTGACTAAAAAATACAGAGGTTCTGAGAAGAGTTCCAGATGTGGGGATTCCATGCATGCTGCTATGAACATAATTGGGGCAGGAAATCTCTGCCACAAAAACTGTTTCCAGTGTGCCAAGTGTGGAAAGAATCTCGAATCAATAACTCTGACTGAGAAAGAAGGGGAAATATTTTTTTAAAGGATGCTGTGCAAACAACTATGGGCCCCAGAGATTTGACTATGGCTCAAAGGTGTAAACCTAGAACTGAGATCTCAGACTGAAAATCTATATAAAAGCCTAAGCAATCATTATGATGGAACAACTATAATGACCTGTCGCTATGATGCACACTGACCACCAGGGAGCAGACGCTTAACACAAGAGCTGCTGCCAGCCTGCAGGCCCTAATCACCGAAGGGGCCTGCTGGTTAACCGCCTAGTCCCTCTCCTCGGCTGGCAGGTCTGGGTCACCTCATCGGGAATGGGCCCAGGCTGGGATGAGGAACTGGGGTTGGGTGGCAGTGTGTGGGTGGTGAGGGAAGGAGGAGTTGGGGAGAAGGGAAGGCAGGGAACCTCATGGACCCTGATTGCTGGCCAGGTCTAGGGACTCCACCCATGCATGAATTTCCTGCACTGGGCCTTAAGTCTACATAATCTAGGCACAAATAATCTAGCACTTAACTACAGTGAAATTCTACCAGTATGTTTCTATGTACTGTATGTTGCCCTGTACTTGGGTAGGCTGGCTGACTAATAGGAAGAGGAGACTGTATTCTTTTGTTTTATTCATCAGCATATTGAAAAACTATTTCTTTTACATTTTAAATAGAACTTCATTTCGAAAAATAAAATTAAAAAACCCTAAAGACTCCACCAGAAAACTAATAGATCTAATAAATAAATTTAGCAAAATAGCTAGATACAAAATTGTTATTCAGAAATCTATGTCATTTTTGTACAATTAGTGACCGGGTACACATGTTCGACACATTGAAAGGAAATTAATTAGAAGGTGTCCAGGCGGGAGGGACTTGGCAAAACAGACCAGATACACTCGCAAGCCAACCTCCCACAGTCCCTCCCTGGCCGGCAGCACCTGGGGAGGCACTATGGCTTGAAAAGCATCTGCAGAGTGAGTGGGATTGCTCCAGCAGGTGGGGTCCCTTGGCTTGCCCTGCAGGGATCAGGTTAAAACCAATCTTCAACAACCCCTGAGGGGTCCTAGATTGGAGAGAGCACTCTGCAAAGTTGCTGTCGTACAGGGTGTGGAACAAAAATGCAAGTGTGCAATAAACTAGATTAGAGGCCAATAGTGCCCCAGCAACAATATATCCCATGGCTAAGGTGGAATCACTTGGCCCAGTGAGGACTTGGGTTCCCGCCTCTCTGGTTTTGGGGTGCATAACCCAAGAACTGTCACTGCCAAGTTACTGCAGCTCAGCAGTTCATGCATTGAGTGTCTGGCCCTTGGTGGTTAGTACAAGTCATAGCAACTGGTCAGACAGTCAGATACTTAGCATATTAGCCTTATATATATGTAGATAATGAGTTATCAGAGAGAGAAACTAAGAAAACAATCCCATTCAGAGTTGCTTCAAACAAACAAAATACCTAGTTATAAATTTAACCAAAAAATGTAAACAAGCCATATTAAAAACAAAAATTATGATATTGAAAAAGATACAAATAAGTGGAAGCATATACTTGTGCCAAGCCAGCTCAGCCAGGTTCAGTGAGCCTGAGAGGAGGTGGTGAAGGATTGAAAGAAGACAGACAAGAGAAAAAAGTGGGTCTGGGTGGGATACTGTTCTCTCTGAGGACAGCCTGAAAGCCATCTCTTTCTTTTATGTCCACGAGACAAAGTAAGGGTATGGTTACAAGGTTCTCATGGGTTTCGATCCTACTCAGTTACATGCACCTGAACTCTATCAAGCCCACATCATTCAGACCCATGGGACCATGTGTTTGGACCATAGGTTCAAGCTTATAACTACAGCTGTTTGCTACAATTGTGCTGGGCGGGCTTTGCTCTCCAGGCTGGGATTTGCACGTAACCATGAGAGAACCATGCCCTCTCATTAGACCGAGGCTTGTCCAAACATAGGGGGTAAAGATAGTCTATTCAATAAGTGGACAGATACACTGTAGCTGCTCTCCACAGATATATGTTCATGGACAGGAAAAATTAGAATCATTAAAATGTCCCTACTACCCAAAGCAATCTGTAGATTCAATGCGATTCCTATCAAGAAACTGATGTGGTGCTCCACAGACCTAGAACAAAATATTCCAAAAAAAAATATTAATATAGTTTTTATTGATTTTCAGAAAGGAAGGGAGAGAGAGAGATGATGAGAGAGAATCATTAATTGGCTGCCTCCTGTACACTCCCATAATGGGGATCCAGCCCACAATCTGGGCATGTGCCCTGACCTGGAATCAAATCATGACTTCCTAATTATCAGGTCGACAATCAATCACTGAGCCACAGAAGCTGGGCAATATTCCAAAACTTTACATGGAACCAAAAAAGACCTCAAATAGCAACAGCAATCTTCAGAAAAAACCACAAAGTTGGAGAAATCAAGCTACCTTATATCAAATTATACTACACGGTCATTGTATTCAAAACAACATGGTAGTGGCATAAAAACAGACATATAGATAAATGGAACAGAATAGAGAGCCCAGAAATAAACCCATACGTTTATAATAAATTAATATTTGACAGAGGAGGCACAACATAGGGGGTAAAGATAGTCTATTCAATAAGTGGACAGATACATGCCAAAAAAATGATATTAAACCAACTTCGTACACCATACACAAGAATAAACTCAAAATGAATTAAAGATTTAAATGTTAAACTAAAAACCATATAAATCCTAGGAGAAAACATATGCAGTAAAATCTCAGACATTTCTCATAGCATTTTTTCCCCTATATATTACCTTAGGCAAGGGAATCAAAGAAGAAAAAAGAGACTACATCAAACTAAAAAGTATTTTTACACAAAGGAAACCATCAACACAATGAAAAGAAAACACACTGAATGGGATAATATATTTTCCAATACATCTGATGAAGGGTTAATATCTAAAATTTATAAAGAACTTATACAATTTAATACCAAAAATCAAATAATTCAATTAAAAATGACAAGAGACATGAAAAGATGCTCAATGCTACTAATCATCAGAGAAATGCAAATTAAAGCCACCTTGAGATATATAACTTCTTACCTGCAAGAATGGCTATGATCAACAAATCAACAAACAACAAAAGTGGGCAAGGAAGTGGAGAAAAGGGAATTCTCATGCACTGATGGTGGGAATGCAGACTGGTGCAGCCACTATGGAAAACAATATGGATTTTCCTCAAAAATTTATAAATGGAACTGCCTTATGACCCAGAGATCCCATTACTGGGAATTTATCTTAAGATCCCAAAACAGTGATTCAAAAGAATATATGCACCTCTCTGTTCATTGCAGCATTATTTACAATAAGCAAAATTGGAATGTAGCCCAAGTGTTCATCAGTAGATGAGTGGACAAATTCTGTGATACACAATGGAATACTATTCAGCTATAAAAAGGAAGGAAATCTTAACCGTTTCCACAGCATGGATAGATCTGGAGAGTATTATGCTAAGTAAAATAAGCCAGTTAGAGAAAGATAAATACCATATGATTTCATTCATATGTGGAATCGAATGAACAAAATGAACTAACAAATAAAATACAGACATAGATAGAGAACAGGCTGACAGCTGTTAGTTAGAGCTTGGGGATTTGGGGGCTGGGTTGGGGAAGACAGATTGAGCAAAATAGAAGAAAGAGAAATTTATATTTTAAATAACTTAGGTTTCATAAGTCACTTTAGATTAGTGAGTGTATCATTGAAATTAAAATAATTAAAAATTAAAGAAAATAATTAACATGCCTCTTAAATTTCCAAATCAGAGAGCTGTTTTATTAACAGTTATAAAAACTGGAATAGTATTTGCCCTTAAGCCAAAACAGTGTGTCTATTTCACTAATTTCAGTATGATGCTTAATTAAAAAAAACAAAACACACAGATATTTTGCAATGTACACTGCCAATCCATAGAAATTTAATTTTCACTAGATCACATAATGTGTGTATTTATATAAGTAACAATTGTATTTAGTCATTCTTCTTAGAGATATACTTGTTTTCAGGTGTTCCATAATTTTTGAAAGGAAATGCTGCATATAGAGTAATGGAATTGGAAAGTATTGTTAGTGCATCAGTAAAGATTAGAGAACAGTAAACAGACCAATTTCAACAATGTCAAGACCTCTGATGATACGGAGATGTAACTATGTTTTCTAAAGCACTAATTTTAAGATTCTATATGTTTTCTAGTTAATAGCTCTATTAATAAGCTTGGAATAGTCAATAACTTGCTAATACATATGACCCATGCTGATATGTTCTTAGAAGCAAAGGTATCATATTAGAGGGGTCACCACAATCTGGCTAAATATTTATTTATTTGTGTTTATTTATTTAATCAATTTATTTATTGTTTTATAAACCTTTATTATTGAAAATATTACATATGTCCCCTTTTTAAAGCTAGGATTTTTAGAAGTCTCACACAGGTGTGCTGAAGAGCAAATTGAGTCCTCTGAAAGGTTTGCCTTGATACTTATAAGATGCTATCTAATAAAGAGAGAATATGCAAATTGACCATCACACCATCACAAAGATGGTGGTGCCCACAGCAGAGGTGAGGTTTCCATAACACAAGATAGCTTCACCCACAGCAGCAGCCCAGTTCATGTAATGAGCCTTAACATGCAATCAGCAGGGACCTGAGGCTGCATGGCACAGGGCCAGGGCAGGGGACCTGAGGCTGCGCCTCCCCTCCCCACCACCTGGCAGGGTTTGACAAGAGGGGGGACTGACTGGGTCTGAATCTCACCCAATGGGGGTGGGGTTGGCTGGATCTGGGTCTTGTGAGATTTTGAGTCTCTACAGGTGGGCGAGACTTGATTATGGGTCCTGCGGTGCGCCCTAGACTCTGACCAGAGGAAGATTTTCATATACATTTTACTAATTTTTTAAAATCTCTGACACTTCTATTAATAAGAAAGGGCAAATAGCAATATTAAAATATCTCCTCTAATTAATCCCCTTTTAATGTGCATGGATTTTGTGCAATGGGCCATTAGTATAGGATATTTAAAAGCAAAGTTCAATTCCTGTTAGGATGGGCCTATAATCTGTCTGTTTTCATCACTTCCTAATTTATTGGCAATAGCATATTTTATTCATTTGTGTGACTTGCTTGGCTTTCAAAAGCATATGAGTTTAAAACTTTTGAATTACACTTATAATCCTATCACCTAAAACTGTTGTTTAGACATGATATTAAGATAGACACACACAAGCAATTAACATATATTCTAATTTAACCTATGCACAAAGTGCATTCTCTACATACTGAAAGAGAGAAAAATCAAAATATTTAAGTGGAATTTGTTGCCCTATTTTAATAACAGACCTGGTCATTTGAATTCCTTAATAACCAATCTTAACAAAATGCTAATAATGCTTTAAAGGCAGTAGTATAATTCCCCAGAATCAACTAAAATCTAATTTTACTAAAAATAATCTAATAAGAATGAGAGGTAATAATATGCATAACATATCTTATAAATGGCATCTAAGACAAAACAAAATTACCATTATCTTCATTTAATGATGAAATAATTGTTGCCAGGTAAAGAAAGTATGTGACAGCTTAAAACTCTGTTAGCTGAAGTGTGTAACTATTGATGCTGTGGAATTTTATCTTACACATTCCATTCACCTTCCCAAAAAATTGGCTAATTCAGATGTGTTGCAAGATTATTAGGAAATTATTCTCTGTGTTTTGATTTAAAACCAGTGAAATTCATCTTCTCTTTAATCTAACTATATCTATATTTAATCTATATCTGTTTATCTATATGTATGCTTTTTAGTTAAAAAGTAAAACAAAAAACAAACAGAACAATAAAAGAAATTCATATTTTCAGGTTTAGGTAAACTAATGATACATTATAAAATAAAAACAATGGAAAAATGTGACTTTAGTACATTCATGATTAGCTATCATTTGCTCTGTTTATAGCACATAACTGAGAAACAAAAGATTTGTATCTGTAGGTATTCTAATGAGATTAGACAAAAACTTTTTGAAATAATCCTCAAACTGCTATTACTAAGCCTTATTATTGTTTAGTATCTACTATCACAGTCATTTAGTCACAAATCTGTGGCTATAGACAATATCCATACAGATTCTAAAAGGACATACCCAAACACCTCAAGGGATGAAAAATAGATGCCTAGAAAATCTTCCATAAGCAGGAATTCAACTAGTTCTATGGCAGCTCACACACATTTTCCAGCATGGATTTCCCTTATTTAAACAAGTGAAAGTAATTAGATCTTAAAAATATTGTATTGTCAATGTATCTGCACTCTGAAAAATTCATATTGATTGGGAGATCCCTAAAACTCATAAAAATAGTAATTGTGGGAAACACTCCTCATTTTCCAGATTACCCCACCAACACAAATAACAAGAACACAACAATAACAAAACAATCCTGAAGAATTAAATCTCTCTCTCTCTCTCTCTCTCTCTCTCTCTCTCTCTCTCTCTCTTCTCTCTCTCTCTTTCTCTCTCTCTCTCTTTTTTATATGACAGATCAAATAATCACACAATGTAAATATAGAATTTGTGGTATTTTTTTAAAAAATCAGGTATGGGAAGTACTAAGTACTTTCTATAGGAAACTTTGAAAGTACAGTGGTACCTCGAGATATGAGTTTAATTCATTCCGTAACCTTGAGGCATGGGAAACTATGAGACACTCGAGTCAAGGTAAACTGGTGGGTGGTGTGCAGTGGGCCGATCCATGCGATTACTCCTATCTCAAATGTTGCTCGTATTTCAAAGCAAAAATCGCGCATATCTCAAAAATCTTGTATGTTAGGGCACTCGTATCTTGAGGTACCACTGTACATTAAAAAATAAATCTACATGATGGTTGCTATCAATAATACTATACTATAGCTTATTGTAAAAATTAGATTGGAAAAACAAAATCTCTGTAAAGAGCTATTGTCAAACCCTCGCTGTATGAAAATTGTCTTTTAGAGATTTAAAATGATTAATCTTCTTTAAACAATGAAATCATTTCAATGTAAAAAATTATACAATGAAAACCGAGGAGCTTTACTTTCTGTAAAGCCAGATAATTATATATGCCATGGCTCTCAGACTTCCTGGTTATCAGGAGCGGCATTCAGTTTTAGCATTTATATTTTACACTTTGTATTAGAATGAGAACTCTGAATAGGTTTAAAAGAGCTGTTTTGAGTCTAACAGGAATTTACAGTGTACATTCCATAATCTACTGGTTATAATACTAGGTTTTGATATATGAGGATTAATTAAGCTAAAATAATAAATTTTTGCTCTATAAAATTAACTCCACTCTTTAAAAAATGGAATTCACACAATTATGCTAAGGTTGTCTCTTATGAAATGTCTAAGGTGACCAAATAATATATATAATGCTTTTAAAAGTTAGATTAGGTTTTTTTAAGTTGCAATTTTAAATACACATAATTCTGTTTTGTATGAGAGCCTGTAGATTAAAAAAAATAAATTTAATTAAATTAAAGGTGAATCCTAGGTATGTTCTTATTAATTACATGATACAGCATGATTGGTTGGTGTAATTAGCATATGCTAAGTATATGCAAAATAATCTAAGTTTGAAAGCTACTCAAATTAAGTATTCTTTTTGGAAGTAATGAATGGCTTAATTTAATTTGTGCTGGTGAGGGCACACAGACTTCCAAATAACAAGACAATACTAAGTTTACTATTTTACCCAAATCATACTAATAAATGCAGAGGAAGGATGTCTGAATGGCATTAGCCAAAGATTATGTGCTTCATTTTGTATTTTTCACAAACTGATTTATTTTCATCAGAATAACCAGTGCTCATGTGATTTTTGTCCATGGCCTTAAAAACTATATAAAATTGTTGCAAATCCAAAATGTTCTAAGAAGCAATGATATTATACTTGTAAGAGAATTAGATAATATGAAAAAGTAAAATATTTGTAAAATATAGTTAAGAAATTTTAATCCAATAAATTTTAAAGCAGGAAAATATTTATAGAAAAGTGAGATTTTTCTGTAAGAGTAATGATAAACTCTATACCTACAAAACAATTGAATATAAACAGCCATATGTTGTACATTAAAGAGACAATTGCTTGGGGTTATTTTGCTAGCTATGGTGATAATCCATCTACACAGTCTCCCCGAGTTCTCCTTGTCACCAGCTGTGCACATTTGCTGGCCAGCTGGCTAAGGTGAAAGGTATGCCACATAACAAAAAGATGCTTGCTGGCCTGCACTAGAAAGACCTCTACTTCATCAACAACATGGGTTTCCAAGTGCGATAACTGGTCAGTGATTAAAATAAAGGTATACCTTGCCAGAATAGGAACATTAACTAAAATTGTCAATATATCCATAAGAGACATGTAATATTTGTTTTCTCAAATAAAATGTTCTCAAACAAATTTGTTATGGAAAACAAATTAAGCACAGCCACCATTACAATGAAACTACTATGAAATTGAAGGGGAAAACAAGCTTCAAAAATATATTAAGTACTATGGCTAATGCAACTGTGCATAATTCTGTTGGTTAAAAGTCAACTTTAAATCAAAATTCCTCTTAAAAGAAAAGACTTGAGTTAAAAACTTCTAACAAAATACTTCAGGTGAAAATTAATGATGACATATAAGCAAGTATCCCTTATAGAATGGAATAATTAATCTAAAACTTAGCAATCAAAAGTTGATTCATTTATCTTATTGCTGGTGTAAATTTTACTTTGAAACATATACATAAAAGTACACATATATTAGGATTAAGAAAGGGATATAAAAGAAGGCAACTTCTAACCTAGAGGCTATCTTATGACATTATTATAACATTTCTAATGTATCATAATACTTTTAAAAATATCAAGTAAGAAGTACATACAAATATAAGAAGACAAATTGGACAATGTGGAATAAGTGGATACATTCCTAGAAATATACAATCTCCCAAAACTGATTAAGGAAGACTCAGAGAATCTGAAATGACAGATTACTACAAGTGAAATTGAAGCAGCAATTAAAAAAAAAAACTCACAACAAACAAAAGTCATGGACTGGATGGCTTCCCAGGTGAATTTTACCAAACATTTGAAGAAGAAGAACATATCCTCTCAAACTATTCCAAAAAATTTAAAAGCAGGGAAAACTCCCAAGCTCATTTTACCAGGACAGCATTATCCTGGTTCCAAAAACCACATAAAGACAATATAAAGAAAGAAAATTATAGGCCAAAATCCTGGATGAATATAGATACCAAAATCCTTAACGAAATATTAGCAAACCAAATCCAGTAATATGTTGAAGGGATCATACATCATGAACAAGTGGGATTTATTCTGGAGATTCAAGGTTGGTATAATATCTGTAAATCAATAAATGTGATGTACCACATAACAAAATGAAGGGTAAAAGCCACAAGATTATACTAATATCTGCAGAAAAAGGCATTTAATAAAATTCAGCTCATGACTCTCAGAGACAGAGGGGACATACTTCAATGTACTAAAGGCCATATATGACAAAATACAGTCAACATCATACTCAATGGGCAAAACTAATATTTTCCTTAACATCAGACACAAGACAGGGATTTCTGCTTTCAACACTCTTATTCAGTATAGTACTGGAAGTTCTAGCTACAGCAATCAGACAAGAAAAAGAAATAAAAGGCATCCAAATTGCAAAGGAGGAAGTAAAACTGTCATTATTCATAGAAGACCTAATATTATACATAGAAAACCCTAAATACTCCACCAAAAAGCTACAAATTTGACAATGTCAGAGGATACAAAATTATTCAGAAATTGGTGTCATTTTTATATCCCAATAATGATTATCTGAGGGAGAAAATGAGAAAACAATTGCATTTACTATTACAACAAACAAACAAAAAATAAGGTACCTAAGAATAAATTTAACCAAGAAGGTAAAAGTCCTATATTGGAAAACTATAGGACATTGAAGATAGAAACTGAGGAAGATACAAACAACTGGAAGCATATACTGTGTTTATGGATAGGAAGAATTAACTTCATTAAAATCCATACTACCCAAAACAATATTTAGATTCAACAAAATTCCTATTAAAATACTAATACTATATTTCACAGACCTAGAATAAATATTTCAAAAATATGTATGGAATTAAAAATCCCCTGAATATCCTCAGAAATCTTGAGAAAGATGAACAAAGTAGAAAGTATCATAAAACCTCATATCAAACTGTACTACAAAGCCACTGTAATCAAAACAACCTGCTATTGGTGTAAGAACAAGCATATGGATCAATAAAAAAAAGAGAGAGCCCAGATATCACTCCACACCTATATGATCAATTAATATTTGACAAAATAGTCAAGAGAATACAATGGAGTAAAGGCAGTCTTTTCATTAAATGGTATTGGAAAATTTGATAGGGACTTGCAAAATAAATGAACTAGACCACCAACTTATACCATACCCAAGAATAAGCTAAAAATGGATATAAGATTCAAATGTAAGTTGCAAAACCTTAAAAATCCTAGAAGAAAACACAGGTAGTAAAATTTCACACATCTCTCCTGGCAAAATTTTTGCCAATATATCTCCTAGAGCAAGGGCGGCAAAGGTAAAATAAATAAATGGGACTACATCAAACTAAAAAGCTTTTGAACAACAAAGGAGACCATCAAAAAGATAAAAAGGGACTCACTGCATGGGAGAACATATTTGCCAATGATACATCTAATAAAGGGTTAATTTCCAAAACATATAAAGAATTTATACAACTCAACACCAGGAAGAAAACAAACCAATAAAACAACGAGGAAAGGACTTGAAAAGAACTTCCAAAAAGGACATACAATGGCCAATAGACATAAAAAAACGCATAACCTTACTAGCAGACATATGGATGCAAATTAAAACTTCAATGAAATATCACTTCACACCTGTCAAAATGCCTACCATTAATAAGTCAACAAACAACAAGTCCTGGCTAGGATGTAGAGAAAAGGGAAACTTAGTACACCACTGGTGGGAATGCAGAATGATGAGGCCACTATGGAAAACAGTATGGATTTTCCTCAGAAAATTAAATTTTGCCTCAGTGATCCCAATTTTGGAAATATCAGTTCAGAAATATATATGCGCCCTATGTTCATAGCAGTATTATTTACAGTAGCAAAAATCTGGAATCAGCCCAAGTTTCCATCAGCAGATGAGTAGATTAAAAAGCTGTGGTACATTTACATAATGGGATATTACATTCTTGTAAAAATGAAGGAATTTTTACCTTTTGAAATAGCATAGATGGGCCTGGAGATTACTAATATGTTTAGAGAAGTAAGCCAGTCTGAGAAAGGTAAATACTATATGTAGAATCTAATAAACACAATAAATTAATGAATAAAATAGAAACAGAGGCATGGATACAAGGAACAGACTGACAGCTGTCAGAGGGGAGGTGGTAAGGGGAACTGGTGGAAAGAATGTGAAGGGATTAGGCAAAGAACATATATGCATAACCCATAGACACACATAACAGTAAAGTGATAGCCAGAGGGAAGTATGTACAGGGCTATGTATGTATGTGGGCAAAAGTGGGGAATGGGGGCATCTGTAATAGTGCCAACAGTCAACATCAAGTTAACAAATATCATGTAAGACTAAAACTGTAAAAACCATTTATGGGAAAAATTGGATAGCCATGGTTTACTCAATTGTTATTCTTTTTCCTTATTAATATTGAAAGGAATTAACTTGCCAGCATTTGTTGGATCTACATCCTGCTTTTGTCTTCTTTCATTTCTAATCACATCCTTCTGAAAGGTGAGCTCAGAACCAGAAACAACAATGCATATTTAATTTATTTAAACATCATAATACTAATGCATTCATATTTTAAGGCACTCATAATATGCCACTGACACATTTTCCTCTTAACAATGTAAACTTAGCATGTCTGTTATTTTGTAAATCATCCAAAAACCTATACCTAACAGTTAGTTCTCACTCAGTCCATTATTTATTCACAACTCTTAACTTCCATAACAGCTTGTACATGTTTATAGCATAACAGGGCTTATATTTAATTGCAATTATTTGTTAAAATGTCTTCTCTTCTGCACTTCTGAAACAAAGACATGACTTATTTATCTTTGTTTTTTTTAACAACAAGTCAAGTCCTTTACATATAGAAGGTGATTAATAAGTGAACAGCTAAACACCTTAGAGAAGAAAGAATGGATGAATCCCTATTAAATGTCACTTTGTTTTGGTCTATTATCCCATTAAAACCTCTTTGAATAAGGGTTATATTAACCATACCTCCTACTTTTCTATGGTCTTCAAATTTGATAATCAGATCTCCTGTACTTTTTTCATTCAAAGACATTAATCCTAGCAAGAAAAATTAGGGAAGAAAAATAAATAGAAGACATCCAAATTGAAAATGAATAAGTAAAACTGTCACTATTTGCAGATGACTTGGATGTTATATATAGAAGACCCTAAAGACTTCATCCAATACTCTCATAACTAATAAAAAAATTAAGTAAAGTTTCAGAATACAAAGGCTATACTAAAAAATCCATTGCATTTATTTACATTAATAGTGAACTAAAAGAGACACAAGTTTTAAAACAATCCCACTTATAATTGCATCAAAAATAAAATAAAATAAAATACCTAGTAATAAATTTAACCAAATAGGAAGAAGACCTGTATATTAAAAACTATAATACAGCTGAAACCAGTTTGGCTCAGTGGAAAGAACTTCAGCCTGTGGATTGAAGGATCCTGGGTTCAATTCTGGTCAAGGGCATGTACCTTGGTTGCGGACACATCCCCAGTGGGGGGTGTGCAGGAGGCAGCTGATCAATGTTTCTCTCTCATCAATGTTTCTAACTTTCAGTCCCTCTTCCTTCAATAAAAATTTTTTTAAAAAAAAAAGGTCTTCTGAATCTGATTAAAATAATATATATATATATAATACATTAATGAAAGAAATTAAAGTGACACAAATAAATGAAAATATATTTTGATACTCATGGATTGGAAAAAACTAATATTGTTAAATGACCATACTACCCAAAGCAATATACTTATTCAATGCAATCCCTATCGAAATTATAATGGTATTTTTCATAGAAATCAAATGAAAAATTCTCAATTTATGTGGAACCACAAAAGACCCTAAATAACAAAGCAATCTTGAGAATGAAGAACAAAGCTAGAAGCATTGTGCTCTATAATTTCAAACTAAGTTGTAAAACTATACTGGTCCTATATAATAAAAGCTTAGGTGGCATCACACCTTCATGAGATGTTATCACAAGATGGCCACATGTTATCTACCATCATGTTATCACAAGATGGCTGCCACAAGATGTCCAACAGGGGAGGACAGTTGAGGGTGACCAGGCCTGCAGGGGAGGGCAGTTGGGGTTGACCAGGCCTGCAGGGGAGGGCATTGGGGGCAATGGGGCCAGCAGGGGAGCAGTTAGGCATCAATCAGGCTAGCAGCAGAGCAGTTAGGGGGCAATCAGACTGGCAAGCAGAAGCTGTTAGGGACAATCAGGGAGGCAGTCAGGCAAGTGGTTAGGAGCCAGCAGTCCTAGATTGTGAGAGGTATGTCTGACTTCAAGTTTAGGCCCAATCCCTGTCAGTCAGAAATCCCCCAAAAGGTCCCAGATTGGAGAGGGTGCAGGCTGGCCTAAGAAACACCTTCCCTTGTGCATGAATTTTGTGCACTGGTCCTCTAGGCTAAAGAATATGTCCCTGGCACAAAAATAGACACATACATAGTTCACTCCAAAACAATCTCATCTGAGACATAAAAAAAGAATAGAGATCCCAGAAATAAACCCACAATGTGTGGTCATTTACTTTATGACAAAGATGCCAAAGATACATAGTGGGAAAAGAACAGCCTCTTCAATAAAGTTGGGAAAACAGAATTGCTATGTGCAGAAACTGAAATTGGACTGCTATGCTGCACCATACTCACAAATTAATTCAAGCCAGTTTAAAGATTTCAATGTAATCCCTGAAAGCATAAAACTTATAGAGAAAAAAAAAACCATAGAGGGCAATCTCCCCCAACATAGATCTGGGTGATGGTTATTTTAATCTGATATCAAAAGCAAAAGAAAGAAAAACAAAAATAAACAATTGGTACCACATCAAACTAAAAAGTATAGCAAGGGAAATGATCAACAGAATGAAAAGGCAGCATACTGAAAGAAAAAAAAATCAGAAACCATATATCTGAAAAGAGATTAATATCCAAATATAATCTACAAAGAATTCATGCATTTCAACAACAAACCAAACAAAACTCAAAAAATCAATTAAAAAATGAGCCTAAGAGCCAAATAGACATTTTCCATAGAAGATATACAGATTGACAACTGTTAGAGGGGAGGGAGATAGGGAGGACTGGATTAAAGAGGTAAAGAGATTGGCCAAAAGAACATATGTGCATAACAGTATGGTGGTGATGGTCAGAGGAACAGGGTGCAGAGAGTAGGTGGAGGGGGGCCAAATGGAGGGTGGGAAATGAGGACATCTGTAATAATGTCAACAATAAAATAAAGTTAAAAAATGTAGACACACACACTAAAAGAAAACATACAGATAAGTAACAGGTGCATGATAATATGTTTAACATCATTAATAATCAAAGAAATGCAATCAGAAACACCACAATAGGAGAGCACCACATACCTGTTAGAATGGTTATTATAAAAAAGGAAAAAAAAAAGACAAGCAGTGGCAAGGATATAGAGAAAAGGGAACCCATATCTACTGCTGGTGGGAATGTAAATGTTGCAGCCACTATGGAAAACAGAGTTAAATCTCACTTTAAGAGTCTGGCATATGAATTACCAAAATGTAACCAAAATGGCGAGACTGGTTTGGCTCAGTGGATAGAGCGTCGGCTTGCGGACTGAAAGGTCCCAAGTTCGATTCCGGTTGGGGGCATGTACCTTGCTTGCGGGCACATCTCCACTGTGGGGCATGCAGGAGGCGGCTTATCGATGTCTCTCTCTCATCGATGTTTCTGACTTTCTATTCCTCTCCCTTCCTCTCTGTAAAAATTCAATAAAATATATTTTTAAAAAATGTAACCAAAATGACTATCCATGTTGAAAAGTTAATAGCCAATTTTAAGCCTATTTGTTCCTTTTTACAGGAAATTCAGGACAGTAGGAGAATCAAGCATAAAAGGACAGTTTTTAAAGGTATTGGACACACCTTTCCTATAGGTTTTGAGCAATATTAATCACCCTTTCCACAACTAGCCTTGGCCATCCCGTTCAATAGGGTACTAGTAAAATATTTGTTTCGTACAGATACACAAAGTCTAATTAGTCTCCAAAATATCAGATCAAAGGTTAGTGATTTAAAAAACAACAATCTAAATGACTTGTCACAAATAAGCTCTGTGTCATATTTCAGTCCACTGAAATACAGATTCAAAGTGTTGTCTGCATTACTTACATTCCAAAACAATTTCATCTGAGACTTAAAAAAGGAAAAACCTTTACAGAAATTATTGTACTTGATTGCTGATACAGGTGTATTATTTTAAAAAATGATTTTTTTTCTCTTCCTCCAGGACAAAGGTACCTGTACACATGGTTACTGAATACTCTGGTACCTTTGCAGAACAGGACCCAACCCAAAACAAGATTTACACCTAAATTACAGAGCCATCAATCTGAACAACAAAATGAGGGCTACCTGAACTGAAATATTATTACCAATGATTACACAAGAAACCACATAGAGAGTGGTATGAAAGGCAGAGCTTTGGCAGCGGTAGCTGATAAGCCAGAGGGATAGAAAACTTGCAAGACTCCCTCCCCGTAGGAGTGTGGGGTCTCAACTCCACATATGGATCCTCAATCCACAGCAACAGACATGGAAAGAGGAGCTAGCCCGTGTAGCATCTGATGGTGAAAATCAGTGGGGATTCAATCCAGCTGAGAGAATCAGACTTCACTCTCTCAGGGAAGAGCACTTCTATTGCCACAGCATCAACCTGGGGCTTCAAGTTCCAGACTCTGACTGCTGGTGAGGCCATATCATATTACTTGGATCTTGCCCAGGGGTCAGCTGGCTATACCCAGCAGTGACTTTAGGGGTTCTCTATTTTCTGTGGAAGCTTTTGGCAGAGACCCAGAGAGTGACTAAACTATGACTTGGAAAAGAAGACCAGGCTCCCTCACCTTGAGCATATAGCCAGCACCCTTCCCCTCCACCTGTTGAGCCAATTGGCCTGCCAAGTCCTGCTGAATTTGAGGACACAGAATTGGTACTTTTTGCCACATATTGCTAGGTTCAGCAGCACAGGGAAGCCATGCTGTACTGAGACCAGCAAGCTGTGCAGAACTGGGATTTTTGAACTGTATCTCCCAGGAAGGCTTCTGCTTAGGAGCCAGATGACCAAATATTGTGCTATGTGGCTACATTGTGGGGAGACAAAATCAATTTCCCCTATGCCTTCAACCTTGGCTATGCTGGGAAGGGGAAGCTGTGCCAGCCCCCATTCTATAGGCTGCTAAAACCACCCCCAAGAAGAGACTGTTTAGATCACCTCTGCCATGTCCTGGATGTCCCCGCTGGGTTCAGTCCCATGGTTAAAAGGGACAGCACTCAGAATGGGAACATTCACAGTGTGAGACTCTCGAAGGCTATTTACTGGGACTAGGATGAAGTGTTTAGCCCCTTCTGCAGGCAGTGCCAGTATCATCCCCAATTAAAAGGAGAGCCTTTTAATCTATCCTCCTGAGACCAGAGTGGTTAAGCTTACTCCTATAGTGGGGTGGCTGGATTTACTCAACCTGAATTTACAGTGAGCCCCAAGGGGGAACTAGAGTGGGAGACTCTGGCAGAGACTGAGGGTTTGGCTTTGAAGCAGGAGCTACTGTCCCCTTATTGAGTGCCTAATCATCATGTGCTCTCCAAGTAGGGGACCCACTAGCTCTATCCTCCTTACTCCAGCTCTCAACCTGAAAAGGGGCTGTGGATCTTTGCTAACCTTGTCTCATCCTACAGTTTCTCTTTGGAAGGCTGTGGAGAAACCTCAGGGGGAGAGGGAGTAGTTGACATGTTGAGGTTAACATAGGGAGCCTTGGTTCTTTTACAAATCTCCTCCCTGCTCTAAGCTCAAAGAAACTCCTTCCATGCACATCAGGTCCAGTGAACAGTGAAGTAACTATAGACATGTAGTTCAAGCCAGTTCCACATAATGTCTTACAGTGACCAGTACCTGAGTCCTATCCACATAGATTCAGAACCAACACAACCAGTGCTCAATCACACCAGAGCTCAATCCAACTACCCACAGAAGCAGCACACCCAAAGGGGGATTCTGGCAGACACTAGACTCTGCTTGGAACAATCCTATTGTCTTGGAAGGCAGGCCCCATATAGCATCTCAAACACAATGATTGAGGTTTACCCTTATAGTCACACAACCTGAAGAGTTAACTCCAGCTGCAAAAGAGCCCCAAACATTTAAGAGTCAAGAAAACAGGGGGTACACATAGCTCACAAGAAACGTTCTTAGAACATGGAGCTCAGGTGATCTGATAGATTGTGCCACTGAGCCCAACAGGACACCTTCATCATAGAGCCATCATAACAAGTTTGAGAGACATAGCAAATCTACCTATTACACAGAGACATAATAGAAAAACAAAGAAAAATATTGCAAACAAAAGAACAAGATAAATTCCCAGAAAAATAATTAAATAAATTGGATGAAATGGAAACAACCAAAATACCAGATGCAGAGTTTAAAAGAATAGTTATGATGATGCTCATAGACCTTAGGGAAAGAATGTATAACCTTAGTGAGAACTAAAAGAGTTAGTTCCCATAAGGCTGTTAATTGACTTCTCACCATAAAAGATTGTCATGAAGTATTCAAACTGATGAAAAACAATGACACACACTTGATAATACTCTATCCACCTAGACTATCATTAAAAATGCAAGTGAAAGAAAAAGGTTCCCCGACAAAAAAGACTAACAGAGTTCATTATCACCAAACAAATATTGTAAACAATGTTAAAGGTACTGCTTGAATAAGAAGAAATAGAGAGAGAGGAACACAGGCACAAAGAAAAAAATGGCAATAAATAAATACCTATTAATAATGACTTTAAATGTAGATGGATGAAATGTTGCAATGAAAAGACATAGGGAAGCTGAATGGATAAGGAAGCATGACCAATATTTATGCTGTCTACTAGAGACCCACCTCAGAATACAAGATTCACATGGGCTGAAAGTGAAGGGATGGCAAAAAAAAAATATCCCATGAAAGTGGAAACAAATAAACAAACAAAAAAATCTGGCTTAGCAATACTTATATCTGACAAAACTGACTTGAAAACAAAGTCCATAAAAAGTGACAAACAAGATCACTATACAAAACTGGAAGAATTGACACAAGAGGCTATAACTCTTGTAAACATATATGCACCTAATATAGGAGCACCTAAATATATAAAGAAAATATTGTTGAAATTTAGGGAGAAATTGACTTCAGTGCTGTCACAGTAGGAAATTTTAACACCCCACTATCATCCAAGGAAAATCTACCAAACAAAATATCAACAGGGAAACAGCTATCTTAAATGACACACTAGATCAGTGGGATTTAATTTATATTTACAGAATATTTCATCCCAAAGCTGCAGCATGGGACATTCTAAAAGATAGACCACATGTTAGGATACAAAATGAGTCAATAATTTCAAGAAGATTGAAATCATACCAAGCATCATCTCAGATCACAAGTGCATGAAACTAGAAATCAACTGCAATAAAAAATTAAAAAAATATTCAAACACAAGAAGGCTAAATAGCATGTTATTAAACAATGAATTGGTTAAAAATAAGGTTAAGGAAGAAATAAAAAATTATCTTGAAACAAATGAAAAGGAATATACAATAAACTAAAATCTATGGGACACAGAGGGAAGTTCATAACATTTTAGGCCTAACTCAAGAAGTAAAAAAACCTCAAATGAACTCTTCACCTAGAAAACTAGAAAAAGAACAGCAAACAAAGCCCAACATAAGTAGAAGGGAGAAAATAATAAATTTCAGAGACTAAATAAACAAAATAAAGTCTAAAAAAGTACAAATTATCAATAAAACCAAAAGCTGGTTCTTTGAAAAGATGAAAAGGTTGATGAACCTTTAGCCAGATTCATTAAGAAACAAAGAGAGAGGATACAAATACACAAATCAGAAATGAAAGAGCTAAAATAGTAACAGACACCACAGAAATACAAAGGATTATAAAAAATACTATCAATAATTATATGCCAATAAATTGGACAACCGGGGGAAAAATGGATAAATTCCTAGAAGTATTAAATCTTCCAAAACTGAATCAGGAAGAATCAGATAATGTGAATAAACTGAATACAACCAATGAAATTGAAGCAGTTATTAAACAACTCCCAGCAAATAAGTGTCCTGGACCGAATGGCTTCACAAGTGAATTTTACCAAACATTCAAAGAAAAACTAACTAACATCTTTCTTTCTCAAACTATTCCAAAAAATTCAAGAGGAAGGAAGACTTTCAATCTCTTTTTATGAGGCCAGCATTATCCTATAATATAAATGAGATTGCTATATTTTGATATATCAATTTTGACGTATTATATATATATATTCAGGATATATTTACATATGGCTCATTTATGGACAGGAATTATTTATTTCTTGATAAATAGTACTACATAGATACTTAGCAGTATTTTAAAGTCATTTCTCTATGTAGGAGAGAGATTTTGTTCCAAAGTATCTGCTTAAGTGATATCTTAGAATCCAGCTATGGTAATCCTTTTCAATCACTTTAATCAATGTGTAATTCATAATTATACAATTATTTTATGATTCAGAAACATTGTAAGTGTAATAAATTGGATTAACCTAGGATTTTAGACACTAATTGACTTAATTAATAAACCTAATTCACACCAGTATACATCACCATAAATTATTTCTTCTATTTTCATATTTAAATGACTATAAACCATGCTAACTAATAAATGATGAGGACTTAAGGCAAAAAAAAAAAGAATGAAAAAAAGAAAAAGACTTGTGTTTTTGTAAAGTAAATAAAACAATCGTAATACCTCTTAAGTAAAATTTTGTTGTCCTTCAAATAATAAAATCTTAGAAATAGTTTTACATTTTAAATATCATACACTCAAAATATATACTAGCAAAAAGAAGGATAGAATAAATAACAAATGTAAAATTATTTGTTTTATCTATTGGAAAGATAGCATAGAAATTAAGAAAGTGGCTGGCTGGTGTTGCTCAGTGGCTGTACATAGATCCATGAAGCAGGAGATCATGGTTTGATTCCCTGTCAGGACACTTGTCCAGGGTTTCTTGCTCAATCCCCAGTAGGGGGCATGCAAGAGGCAGTAGAACTATGTTGCTCTCTCACTGATGTTTCCATTTCTCTATCATTCTCTCTTTCTATATCTAAAATAAATAAAATATATTTTAAAATGATAAAAAATAAAGTGGGCTGATTTCCTGCTCTACAGTTCACTATATCCCTATTTAGACACTCTACTCCCCTGCTTCCTTATCATTAAAATAATAGTTCTCATTTCATAATATTGTTAATGATTTATCTTTTGAATTTTATTACTTAAGCTATACATTCCTACTATCAAAAAATAAGCATTCATACAAAGAAAGAGCTTTTAGTGAAATACCTTGGTTATTAAAAGTTACTTACCATTTGAACCAAATATCTCTAAGTTGCATCTGAGCTCTATAGTTTTTCTAAGGTGTTTTCAAGAAATATAGAAAACATAGTAAATCCACAGGCATTGTTGGGACAAGAGAAATACTATTTTATAGTAAAACTAGAGGCCTGGTGCATGAAATTTGAGCACGGTGGGGGGTGTCCTTCAGCCCAACCTGCTCCCTCTTCAATCTGGGACTTTAGGACTGCTGGCTCCCAACTGCTCACCTGCCTGCCTTCCTGATTGCCCCTAACTGCTTCTGCCTACAAGCCTGATCACCCCCTAACCACTCCCCTGAAAGCCTGATTAATGCCTAACTACTCTCCTGCCCAACTGTTTGCCCCTAATTGCCCTACCCTGTGGGCCTGGTAACCCCTAACTGCCCTCCCCTGAAGGCTTAATCGCCCCCAACTGCCCTCCTTGTAGGCCTGGTCCCTCCCAACTGCCCTCCCCTGCTGGCCTGATCTCCCACAACTGCCCTCCCTTGCAGGCCTGGTCCCTGCCAACTGCCCTCCCCTGCTGGCCACCTTGTGATGGCCATCTTGTGTCCACAGGGGGGCAAGATCTTTTGACCATATGAGGGCAGTCATCTTGTGTGTTGGAGTGATGGCCAATCTGCATATTAGATAGGATAGAGGCCTGGTACATGGGTGGGGGCCAACTGGTTTGCCCTAAAGGGTGTCCTGGGTGTTCCCTTGGGGCATGGGGTGACCTGTGTAAGAGGCCTGTGGTGGTTTGCAGGCCAGCCACACCCACACCCCATGGCACCCAAGTGGAGGCCCTGGTATCTGGGATTTATTTATCTTCTACAATTGAAACTTTGTAGCCTCGAGCGGAGCCAAGCCTTCTGCTCACTCTGTGGTGGCAGCCATTGAAACTTTGTTGCCTCAAGCAGAGGCCTGGGCCTGCCAGGGTGTGAGGAAAGCTTGGTTTCTTCCATCACCAGGGGCAACCCAAGCCTCACTCCCTCCTGGCAGCCATTGAAACTTTGTTGCTGTAAGGGGAGGCCTGGCTGGCCAGGGTTTGCAGAAAGCTTGGCTTTCTCCATTGCCAGGAGCAACCTAAGCTTTCCTCCTGCTCTCTCTGTCTGTAGCCATCTTGGTTGGGTTAATTTGCATATTCACTCTGATTGGCTTGTGGGCATGGTTGGTGGGCATGGCTTGAGGCTGTAGCAGGAGTGTGGTCAATTTGCATATTACTCTTTTATTAGATAGAATGCATTATTTAGGGAGGAGATATATGTCTCTCTAGAACTCTAGATCTACCCTATATAATCTATATCAATCAATCTCAAGACATAGTTTACAATTAGAGTTTTAAAACCACATAGTTGTATCCATATATTGCTACAAAATTCTGGCCTTATTATGTGCCCATTGGGCTCCCAAGAAAAACTGAGGGAAGATGTTGGGTTCTTATAAGCTGATGTTTGGATTGTTCTCTGACCTGTGGCTGAAGAAGCTGCTGGGTGGGGTGCTGTGATATGATGTGGCCCTTGCAAAAGCAGCACTCTCTCTTGGAAAGGTAAAACTTGCAGCCTTCATGGCTCCACACACCTGAGCACACTTCACAGAATTTTAGAGCTGTAAGGAATTCAGTCTGGTCTATTTTTATCTCCTAATTTAAAGATAAGAAAGATGGGAACAGAATTGAACTCAAATGCTGAGTCTTTTGGAATCTGACCAGTAATTCTTTCCATAAGACCAGGCTTTAAAGAGGAACCAGAAACAGCTGATAAAAACTACTAAACAGATATGTCTGGAATTTCCAAATAAGTTTGACTTATTAAAGCTCTTAGTGGTGCAGAATAAAAGAGATGGAGAATCAAGAGCATGAATAAAGTGAAAAATAAAAGAAAGGGTGAAATAAAAACAAAACACAGAAATGGAAATGTATAAGAATATCATTTTTTAATGACATGAGAAAACATCCCTTAGGTATTTGGGGAAGGAAAATATGAACAATATAGAGGAAAAGGGAAGAAGACCTTAAGAGAAATAGGAAAAACATAGGATAGAAAGATAAAACAATTTATGAAGGTGCATGGAAAAGAGCAAAGAAAAAAAAGAAAAAGGCAATGAATGGTGAATTTAGATGTCAACACGTTTTTTAAAGTTACACTTCTGTCATTGGGATCTAATTTTTAAATTCTAACTAGTTAAAGGTTTCCATTTATCAATGTTGTTAAAGGAAATTAGACATTTGTAACAGTGCTGGCCATAAAGCTCCTGTATTAACTGACATAAAGAACATAACCATTTAATAGAATAATTATGTTAAGAATCTTATATTATCAAGCAAAACGAATTTTAAAAAATAATAAAATAAAAGAGTGGGTTTTTTTAAATCCTCACCCAAGGATATATTTTTTTTTCCATTGATGTTTAGAGAGAGTGAAAGGAGGGAGGATAGGAGAGAGAGAGAGAGAAATGTTGATTGGCGAGAGACATATTGATTGATTGCCTCCCATATTACCCCAACTAGGGACCAGGGATGAGCCAGCAACCCAGGTACATGTCCTTGACTGAGAATCAAACCTGAAAACCTTTGGTGACTGGGGCCCATTTTCTAATCACTTAGTCACACCAGCTATAGCTAAAGGAGTCCTTTTTATAGGCAGATTATGTAGAAATGTTAGGGTTTTTTAATTGAATAATTTTTCCATTCACAAATGTTTTTATGATTTAATATATACTGAGTGGCCAGATTATTATGATCTTTGAAAGCATAATAATCTGGCCACTTTTATTATCCTATATAATAAAAGGCTGATATGCAAATTGTCTTCTTGACCAGGAGTTGGACCAGCAGGCAGACTGGCCAACCACTCATGTCTCTTCCCCTTGTCCCGGCTGGCTGGACTCCACCCATTCACATTTTCATACACACACACACACACACACACACACACACACACACACACACATACTTACTGAGTGGCCAGATTATTATGCATTTAGAGATCATTATAATCTGGCCACTCTGTGTAAATTTTTATTGATTTCAGAGAGGAAGGGAGAGGGAGAGAGATAAAGAAATGTCAGTGATTACAGAGAATCATTGGCTGCCTCCTGCATGGCCCCTAATGGGTATCCAGCCTGAAACCTGGACATGTATCTTACCTGGAATCAAATTGTGACCTTCTAGTTCATAGGGTTTAGAACCATTGGCCATATAAGGCCCACAAAATAATTTGGTTTGGCATGTAAAAGCATTAGGGGTAAACTAATTAAATATTTGACCAAATATAGTAGGCTAATTTTTAAGTTGATAATTTTATTTGGCCTGAGAATAATGTCATAAATATTCAAATGACCCTTCGCATCCCAGAGTGTCTTTAAAATTACATTCTTTAATCAATTTTTGTCTCAAAATTAATCTTTTCCATTAGAAAGATTTTAAAATAATGCACACACACACACACACACTATTTTATATTTGTCACACAGGAATTGGGTATCAATTTTTTAAAAAGTCCTAATTGCATTCTAATAAAGGTTTATAATTTCTGACAAATCACTTATCCTATGCCATTTAATCAGTCCCAGCATCACTCACATACACTTCCTACATGTTGTTGTTTTAAATCAACACTATAGTAATTTACAACATTTATTTTAGTAACATTATGTCTCATTCAATGTACAAAATATTCATATATAAGCTTGTCATATATTTTCTAAAAATAAACACCTGATATTTGGAAAAATTTTCATAGACTTCATTTTGATACAATATTATATGCTTGAATGACAATCTTTAAGGATGGAGTCATTGCTGTACTGTAAAGTTGATGGGGGTGACAGTATTAACTGCTGATCTATTAAAAATAAATTGACAATGCAAATCTATAAAAAAGTAAAAATAACACAAATACATGTATGTATATATTGAAATTAAAATGTACATTTATATATTAAAGTAAAATATATTTTAAAACATTAACCTATAAATAAATATATAAATGTAGATGTATTCAAAATATCAAGAGATGTCTAGTAGACACAATTAGAAAACAAAAGTAAACTATAATTTTAATAACATATTAATTCTTTATAGGTCAGGAAGATCTTAATGTTATTCTATAAACAACATATATGAAATATTTTTACTTGACTTAAGGGAAAATTATTCAAAGTCAAATTATTTTAAAAGTAATACAAAATTTAATGTCTATAATTTCTATGATTTTCTACATTATTATAGTTGTTTAAAATTTCTTTATAAAAACTCCATATAAATTTAAATTAAGTTAAAAATCATTAAACAATTTATTATCAACTTATGGATGATCATTTATTTTTCCTTGATAAAATTGGTAATGTGGCAATAGCTATAAAAGCCATAATTAAGTAGGCAAAGATTTAAAAAGGTAAACTGTAATTGTAGGTTAAAGGTAACATAAACATAAGTACATTAGTTATCTTTATTTAAAACAATGCTACTAATGAGAATATAAAATATTCAACATTTGTCTCAAGTCTACAGTAGTTACTACCATATGGTATAAAGCAGATATAAGCCTTACTTGAAGCAACTTAACCTTTCACACCTTCAAAAGCCACAAAATCTGATGGTCTGTGGTTTTTCTAGCTGGCACACTGTACTCATTTTGGGTAGTGTCATAATAAAAATATTTCACTCCCCAAGCCTTAGACAGAATCAGTCATTAATGGAATGCAGGCAATACAATGAGATCATATGAAGTATAGATTTCAACAGCTATACTGGGAACACTAAAGAAACTCAGAACATTAACACAAATCAAGTTCTTACTGCCAAAAAAGAATGAAAGAAAAAGTAGTCAAGATTGCCTTTTGCAGACTTAGCATTTGCTTTGAAAACAGCTGTAACCAGTACCGAGAAAGAAGTTTTAGTTTAAGCATTTGCAGACTAAATAATCATCAGTTGGATATAGAATAACAGAAAATATCTTTAGACATAGTGATGCTTTACAAGATTATTCACCATAAAATACAACAATCAACATCAAGAAATGATTTCCTTGATACCACATATGGAATCTAACCTACTTAACAAAATTGGCTGTCATCACTCTACAAAATTTTAAAATAATGTCTTATTTGGGAAATATCAACTCCACTATTGTTTATTTTTATTTAATTATTTTAAGAAAACTATACAATGCAACAACAGTATTGCAAAATATTCTCTCAAGAGGAAATCGGTGCCAAAATACTAATTTTGGTATTTCTTTTTTTGAAACAACAAATAAAAAAACACATTGTTCTATATTTTTTCACAACCATCTTTTCTCTAAAGTAAAGCAACTTTAAATATTTCTATTTCCAATCCATTTATCGGTTTGAACAATTCTTTTAAAATGCATTCCCTTTACAAGAGAAATATAAATTTATAGAAATAAAAAGGGAAACAGTGATGTGAAAGATGTACAATAAAAATGGAATATGTTTGTACATATGAGCTTGAATTAGTGTATGCCCACTAGATTATGTATAATCTGTATATTTTCAAGTCATTTTGTTATTCTTATTTATACAAAGCAATATAAAAGAGATCAAATAAATAATTATTTTACCTTTATTTTAAGCCTACTATAAACAGTTTGCATTTATTATATAAAAATTAAGAATTTGGAGGGGCTATATTAGATAACAATTTTAATTATCTTAAATAAAACAGAATAAATACTTCATGTATTTCTTAAAATAATATGTCTACAGTAAATCTGAGAAAGCTCTATATTTCTCTACATCTGTTACCCATAAAATCTTTATGTGTCTCAGGCATGCCACCTGGCACTAAACCCCAGCTTACATTTGGAACACTGTTTAACTAAAATAGTACACAGTACACTAATATAATATAGAAATTGCCAAGTGAAGAATAAAATTGTATCATACTATACTTTCCAACTCATATGTCAGCATCCAGTGGGAAATAAAAAACTTCCTTCTTGCTGTGGGTGCTGTGCCAATGCTAATATCTTTGTGAAATGACAGTGTGCACAACAAAGGACAGACTACTGTTATGCAGCATTCTAAGTGGGGGCAGGATTTCCCTATTACCCCACTCCTCCGGACTTAGACGTTCTCGTGAATATCATAAAACTGAAAGCAGAAATCATAGGTGTAGCATGCTACTCTCAGACTGTAAATATCGTGGGGAATTACCATGCCATATAGTTCTTTTATATTGATACTATACATTCCAGATGTTCAGTATCATAAATAAATATTGATTGAGAATAATATACCAAGTAATCTTCTAGGCACTTAGATTATATCCATGAATCAAACAGACAACAATTCTTGTCATTATTTGCTTATATTCTAGAAAAACAATAAAAAATAAACATGCAAAAATCCCTGCCCTCACAAGGCTTACATTTCAGTCAGGGTAATAAACAACAAGCAAATTAAATAAGCAAATTATGTAGAATGTTTGGTGATAGATACAATAACTAGAGCAGACTACATTAGAGAAAACCTGGAAAGAAGAAGTTTATTGCATTTCTAAATAAAATGGCTAGCAGTTTCTTTAATATAAGAAAGAAACAAATACTTGAAAAAGGTAAAGAAGTTAGCCATTCCAATATCTTGTGGAAATACATTCAAGAGAAGATTCAGCACAGAGACATTTGGGTGAGAGAAGCATGCATACAAATTACAGGTACCATTCAGTCAAAAACAATCTTTTCAAGCATGAATTATCTCATAGATAGTTTAAAAATGTGGCATAATGTAAGTCATTAGTGGTGTACTCTTCTATTTAAAATGTATTAGAAATCTCAGGGAGTAGATTGTTTAACACTGTGAAGTTCATTCTGTCTAATTTTATTTTTCTCCCTTTCAACCCCTGCTCATTTTGTTTCTCACGCTTTTTATTACCTTTTCATCCAACATAAACTAAAAGTAATACAGACAGAAGTAAAAATGCACCAAAGTTGGAATAAGTATCATGCTAAGCAAAATACATGAGATGGAAAAAAAAAACATAGATTTAACTCATGTGTGGGGTATAAAACAAAAAGCAACAAATGAACAAACCAAAAAAATAAGATAACAGTACAAAGGTTACCACAGGGGAAAATGGGAGGGAGAGGACAAAGAGGACAAAAGTGGTCATATAGAAGGAGACTAGACTTTAGGTAGTGAACGCACAATTGGATGGTGTATGGGGAACTGTATACTTGAAACTCATTTATAGTAATGTTATTAATCAATGTAACCTCTACAAATTTCATTTTTAAGATGACAGAATTTTATTGACAATTTTGCTCCTAACTACTAGATTAGCTAAGCAAGCGTCTTTGCTTATTAAGAAAATGTTTTATCAATAACACTAGTAGCCCAGTGCATGAAATTCGTGCATGAGGAGGGGTGTCCCCCAACCTAGCCTGTACCCTCTCCAATCTGGGACACCTCAGGGGATGTCCAACTGCCGGGTTAGGCCTGTGGGATTGGGCCTAAACTGGCAGTTGGACATCCCTCTCATAATCCAGGACTGCTGGCTCCTAACCGCTCACCTGCCTGCCTGCCTGATTGCCCCAAAGCACTCTGCTTGCCGGCTTGCTCACCCCCAATTGCTCCACGTACAGGCCTGCTCACCCCCAACTGGCCTCCACTGTTCACCTAATCACCCCCAACTGCCCTCCCCTCCTGGTCTGATCGGCTCTAACCACCTCTGCCTCAGCTCCACAACCATGGCGTTGTTCAGAAGGACATCCGGAATATTTCCCAGTCTAATTAGCACATTACCCCTTTTATTAGTATAGATAGGATTGTTGCAAGAAAAATGATGGAGATGGAATGATTCCTCAAAAATTTCTGGCAATTAAAAGTGTTATGATTTGGGGGAAGTGTTTGGTAAGGCAAAAAAACTATAAAAGTAGAATACATTTGGACAATATTCAGTTCTGATAATAACATAGCTATTGCCAAAATTATTGTATAGTGATGATAAAAGAAAAAAACACAGTAAAGTCAATGTTTGATCATTTATTTTCAGGGTTATCTATATCATAAAGACTCTATTATTAATATTTTAAGCATTTTTTAAATATTTCTAAACATTCTTTTCTGAAGAGTGTAAGAGATCAACCAAAGGACTTATAGGCATACAGATGAGAATAACCAATGGACACAGATGGAAGTGGGAGTTGGGTTTGGCCAAGGAGAGGTTAATGGGGGAAAAGAAGACTTATGTAAATACATTAAACAATAAAGAACTTAAATAAATAAATAAATAAATAAATAAATAAATAAAAGGAGTGTAAGAAATATGAATATAGTAGACTATGTGATTGGTTAGATGTGAGAAGTTAAAATGAAAAAAATATTGTGATTGCATAGCTCATTATCATATAACTATTAATCATATCCATGGAAATCCTTTTTTATTTATTTCTCTAGTTTATCTTCAATGCCAGGATAGAGATGAACTGAGAATATAGGTAGAGACAGAGTACTATTGAGTGGACAAGCTTTTTTGTTTGTTTGCTTTTTTTGTAAGTTTTATTTATTGCTTATTATTGACTAGAGGACTGGTGCACAAAATTCGTGCATGGGGGTTGTGTTCCTCAGCCCAGCCAGCACCCTCTCCAATCTGGGACCCCTAGAGGGATGTTCAGCTGGCCATTTAGGTCCAATCAGTTGGATATCCCTCTCACAATCCAGGACTGCTGGCTTCCAACCACTTGCCTGCCTGCCTTCCTTATTGCTCTTAACTGCTTCTACCTACCAGCCTGATCACCCCTTAACCACCTCCCTGCCAGCCTGATTGATGCCTAACTGCTCCCCTGCCAGCATGTTTGCCCCTAACTGCCCTCCCCTGCAGGCCTGGTCCCCTCCCCAACTGCTCTGTCTTACAGGCCTGGGTACCCCCCAACTGCCCTTCCCTGCAGGCCTGGTCATTCCCAAATTTCCTCCTCTGCCAGCCTAGTTATCTCTAACTGCTTTTCCCTGCAGGCTTAATCACCCCCAAGTGCCCTCCCTTGCAGGCCTGGTCCCTCCCAACTACCCTCCCCTGCTGGCCATCTTGTGGTGGCCATCATGTGTCCTCATGGAGGCAGTCATCTTACGTGTTGGAGTGAAGGTCAATTTGCATATTACTGTTTTATAGTTAGGATAGTATTATAAATATGTTATAAATATGACCCATTCCACCCTGCCTTTATATCCTACTGCTCGCAGCTCCTACCCACCCACCTAGGTCTTCACCACAATATTGCCAGTATCCGTGGGCTATGCATAAAAGTATATAAGTTCTTTGATTTATCTCTTCTCAGCCACCCAACCCCACATCTCAATGGCATATCAGTTTGTCTCATGCCTCCAAAATCCATGCTTCAGGTCTTATTTTGTTGGTCAATTAAATTTTGTTCATTAGATTCCACAAATAAGTGAGGTCATGTAATATTTATCTTTCTTAGATTGGCTTATTTCACTTAGCATAATATTCTTACATCCATGCTGTCCCAAATGATAACAGATCTATCTTTTTTACAACTGCATAGTATTCCATTGTGTAAATGTCCTACAACTTTTTTTATCCATTCATCTAATGATTGGCACTTGGACTGTTTCCAAATCTTAACTATTGTAAATAATGCAGCTATGAATATAGGAGTACATATATTCTTTCTGATTGGTGTTTAGTTTTAGGATACATTACCAAAAGTGGGATCATTGCTGGGTCAAACAGAAGTTTCTTTTTTTTTTTAATTTCAGAGATGAAGAAAGAGGGAGAGACAGATAGAAACATCAATGATAAGAATCATTGATCGGCTGCTTTCTGCACATCCTTACTGGGATTAAGCCCACAACTCAAGTATGTGCCCTTGACAAGAGTCAAACCCAGGGCTCTTTATTGCACAGGCTGCAGGCCGATGCTCTATCCCGTATTCATCAGAGATATTGGCCTTTATTTTTCTTTCTTTTTAGTGTCTTTATTGGTTTTGAAATTAAGGTAATGCTGACTTTGTAAAATGAGCTTGGAAGTGTTCCTTCCTCTTGAATTTTTTTGAATAGTTTGAGAAGGATAGGCATTATTTCTTTTTTGAATGTTTGGAAAAATTTTCCTGTAAATCTATGTGGTCTAGGATTTTTATTTGCTGGAAATTTTTAAATTACTTCTTCAATCTCTTCAGTTTTTATTGGTCTTTTCAGGTTTCTCTGATTATTCCTGATTGAGTTTTGAAAGATTATATGTTTTTAGGAATTTGTCCATTTTGCCAGGTTATCCAGTTGTTGGCATATACTTGTTCATAGTATTTGCTTATAATCCTTTGTATTTCTGTGATGTCTGTTGTTATATTGCCTATTTCATTTCTGATTTTATTGGTGTCCTATTTGTTTCTTGATGAGTCTGGCTAGGGGTTCACCAACCTTATTTATCTTTTAAACAACCAGTTCTTGGATTTATTGATCTTTTATTTTTAGTATTTATGTGATTTATTTCCATTCTAATCTTTATTATTTCTTTCCCTTTACTTCTCTGAGATTTTCTTGCTATTTTCTAATTCATTTAGTTGTAGGATTATATAGTTTATTAGTGCTTTTTCTTGTTTCTTGAGGTAGGCCTATAGTGCTATGAACTTCCTTCTCAGGACTGCTTTCACTGTGTTCCATAAGTTTTGGGTAGTTGTGTGTTCATTTTCATTTGTTTCCAGAAAGTTTTTAATTTCTTGTTTGATCTTCTTGATAACCCTTTTATTGTTTAATAACATGCTATTTAGCCTCCAATTGTTTGAGTGTTTTTTGAGTTTTTTTTATTGTAGTTGATTTCTAACTTCTTGCCATTGTGATTTGAAAAGATGCTTGATATTATATCAATCTTCTTGAACTTGTATAAACTTGTTTTGTGTCCTAATATGTCTATCTTTGAGAATGTTCCATGTGCACTTGAGAAGAAGGTATATTTTGTTGATGTGGGATAGATAAGATGTTCTCTAAATATTAGTTAGATCCATCTGATCTAGTGTGTGATTTAAGGCCTCTCTTTCCTTTTTGATTTTTTTGTCTGGAAGATCTATCTAGTGATGTCAGTGTGATAATAAGAGTCCCCAACTATGACTGTATTTACTGTCCATCTCATTTAAAATCCATCAGTAGTTTTGTGGTTTGTTTGTTTTTCTTTATGTAGTTGCTGCTCCTATATTGGGTACATATATGTTTATAAGAGTTATTTTCTTGTTGAATAATTTCTTTAGTATTATGTAATGTCCTTCTTTGTGTCTTATATGGACTTGGTTTTGAAGTTTATTTTGTCTGATATGAGTACTGTTCCCCTGCTTTATTTTTCATTTCCATTTGTGAGGAATATTTTTTCTGTCTCTTTACACTTAGTCTGTGTGTATATTTTGTTCTGAGATATGTCTTTTGTAGGCAGTATATATATATATATATATAATATTTTCTTATCTATCTATGTCTTTTGACTGGATTATTTAATCTGTCTACACTTAAAGTTATTATTGATAGGTATTTATTGCCATTTTTATTTTCTTTATGCCAATGATCTTCTCTCTCTCTCTCTCTCTCTCTCTCT
>JAAGEH010000307.1:70395227-70482559 GCA_011751065.1 Lasiurus cinereus
TCTTCTCTCTCTCTCTCTCTCTCTCTCTCTCTCTTTCTCTCTCTCTCTCTCTCTCTCTCTCTCTCTCTCTCTCTCTCCTTTTCTTCTTCTTAAAGCAGTCCCTTTGACATTTCTTGCATTACTTATTTGGTGGTAATATAACTCCTTTTTGTCTGGAAAGCTTTTTATTTCACCATCAAGGCTATCATGGATACAATAGTCTTGGATTTAGGCCCTTGCTTTTTATTACACTGAATACATCATGCCACTCCCTTCTGGCCTGAAGTGTTTCTATTGAGAAGTCCATTGGCGTTCCAATAGGAACTCCTTTGTAAGTAATTTTCTGTCTCTCTCTCTTGCTGCCTTTATGAAGCTTTTCTGTCTTTAATATTTGCTATTTTAATTATGTGTCTAAGTGAGAGTCTTGATTGGGACTCTCTGTGCCTCCTGAACTTGAATTACATTTTCCTGCACCAGGTTGGGGCATTTTTCTGTCATTTCTTTAAACAGTCCTTGCTCATACACTTCTCCTTCTTGTATTTCTATATTGGAGATATTTTTAACTTTCATTTTGTCCCAGAGCTACCTCAAGCTATTTTCCTGCTTTTTACTTTTTATTTTCTATTTGCTGCTCTAATTGGGCATTTATTTCTATTTTGTATCCCAAATTGCTAATTCAATCCTCTGCTTCAACCAATAATTTTTTTTAAATATATATTTTATTGATTTTTTTTTTTTTTACAGAGAGGAAGGGAGAGGAATAGAAAGTCAGAAACATTGATGGGAGAGAAAAATTGATCAGCTGCCTCCTGCACATACTGTGGATGTGCCTGCAACCAAGGCACATGCCGCTGACAAGAATCGAACCCGGGACCCTTCAATCCACATGCCGATGCTCCATCCACTAAGCCAAACCAGTCAGGGCCAACCAATCATTTTTTAATTCCTTCCAGTGATGTCGGATAAGTTATTCCTCATTTTCGTCTGGTTCTGGGTTATGTTTTCTATTTCCTTTTTAATGCTGCTGTAATTCCCACTGAGTCCCTTGTAATTTGCACTAAGCTCCTTAAGCACCTTTATAACCATTACTTTGAACTCTATATCTGATAGGTTGCTTGCCTCCTTTTTTTTTTTTTTTTGGTTCTTTTTCTGGAGATTCCTTCTCTTTTTTCATTTAGGGATTGTTTCTTTATCTCCTCATTTTTAGCTGGCTCTTTATATTTGCTTCTATATATTAAATAGAAATGTTATGCTTTCTAGTCTTTGTGGGATGGCCTTATGTAGAAAGTATTTTGAGGGGTCCAGTGGTGCAGTTTCTTTGTTCACCTGAGCTGGATGATCTAGGAATGCCCCTTCTGTGTTTTATTTGAGCTCTCCTGTTGTAGTTGGGATCTGATTGTTGAGATCCCATTTATAGGAGGAATCTTCTCTCTGACGTGCTGCCAATGAGGTTCAACCCCAACCTCATCATGCTAGCTATAGTACAGGTGACACTCAAAAACCTTTAGGTCTGCTATTTGTAAAGCTTGCTGGATTTTGCTCTGTTGTTATTGAATCTGGTCCCTTGGAGTATCTCTCCTGGGCCTCCTGGAAGCTTCTCTGGTGCAGGTCAATGTGAGTCATTGACCCTTTTGGCCCTGGACAACCTGAGAGGTTGAAGCCTCTAGTAGTCCAGTGGGCAGGTACTTCTTAGCCCAGAGTCGGAGTCTACCTTAAGTCTCATGTCTTGATTATCCCTGTTCTCAGATGTTCTCTTTTCCCTCATGCAGCTGGTCCTGCAGGTGTCAGCTGCAGGCAATTGGGGCCGTGCTGGTCCAGGCAGTGTCTTCAGTAGGCATGCATGGAGTCTGGGTTGTATTTTGGGTGCAGATACACACAGGATCTGGAGCAAGGTGCCTGTGGTTCAGGCCTAGGCCATGACTAGTTTGGTTGGTGGTGAGGCTTGTTCCCCACAGCCTCCTCTCAAGGAGGACCTTGTCAACCCTTCAAAATTGTGTGTTTTCTGAGGCAGAGCCATGCCCAGGGAATGCCTGTGGTGGTAGCAGAGGATCTTTGGTCAGGAGAGGCCAAAACATCAGCTCCTGAGACTCCTGTGCAATTGGACTCTCCCTCTCTCTCTCTCTCTCTCTCTCTCTCTCTCTCTCTCTCTCTCTCTCTCTTACACACACACACACACACACACACACACACACACACAAATCCACACACTCTCCTTCTCATTCCCTCACTCACTCACACTTTCTCCCTCACTCCAGTCCTGCCCACCATGTTGGAATCCATGAATGGAGTTTATGGGACTCAAGAGGACAAACTTTTAATAAGAAAAACCACAGTTGGCAGGAAGTAATTTTGAGGTGAAATAATTACATATTTAGGATTCACATATCAATCAAGGTAAATGCATGGGAAAATTTTTGAGACAAGTAGACAATAGATATTCAAAGTCATAAAAATGTTCATTTGACATTATAATTAACTCTTAAATATTTATTGAACTTGTAGGTATTTATCTAAAGTTTTTTTTCTATTTTTATAAGTAAATGTGTTTATAAATGTGATAAAATATGAAAAGAAATTAAAATATAATAGGCCATGCTTGGAATTAAAATTATATTAAACAAAATTTTATGTTGAGGTACTTAAGAATTATTTTTAAATTATCATGTGTAGTATTGTAATACTACAGATAGTTTTGAAGATTTTGATGACTCTGTATTGTTTGGATACTAAATTCCATTTAAAACTTTTGAAAGTTTATTGATTTGAATTTCAGAGAAAACATAAATAGTCAAAATGGAAAGTACAGTGGTACCTTGAGATACGAGTTTAATTCGTTATGTAACCTTGCTCGTATATCAAGTTGCTCCTATCTCTAAAGGCAAATTTCCCCATTGAAATCAATTGAAATGCCGTTAATCCGTTCCAGCCACAAAATGCCACCCCAGTTGTTCTTGTTATGTGTTTTTTAATACGAAAAATGTTTTTATAAATGACAAATATTGTATAAAAACGTAATAAAAGAGAATGTAAAGGAATAAACTGGTTTTATAAAGTGTATTTACCCACTCGTTACACTCTTAATGCTACACTTTATCCCTAAACTGAATGTAACTTAATTAATTTTCACTGAATTTAATTGCTACTGGTCTTTGCATTTTTGGCCGATTTAAAAAAAAAACATGTCCAACAACGTTTGCCTCTTCCTCCCTTTCAGAATGTTTCTGAAATGGGTGAGGCAACTTTTTCGGGGTGTTTCTTTTCCACAAAGTGTGACACCCTCTCCCACATTCCTAAGATCTCCTTTATCTCACTTGTAGAGATCTCCTCCACCTCTGGCTCCTACTTGAAACCAATTTCTTGGAGAACCTCCACATGTTGCTGAGACTGCAACTCTTGTAACTCCTCCATGGTGACTTCCAGAGAGTGCTCCTCGAGGAACTCATTCACGTCTCTCTCATCCACCTCCAGGCCCATGGATTTTCCCAGAGACACTATCTTCTCCTCCACTGGCACCTCGGGTTCGAATCCTTCGAAGGTCCTTTCGGCTATGGCCTCAGGCAACAGCTTCTTCCATGCAGAGGTCAAAGTCCTCGTTGTAACACCCAGCCAGGCCTGATCAATAATTCTGAGGCATATCACGATGTTAAAGTGGTTCTTCCAGAACTCTCGAAGGGTAAGGTTTGTGTTCTCCGTCACCTGAAAGCAGCACTGGAACAGGTGCTTGATGTACAGCTTTTTAAAATTAGAAATCACCTCCTGATCCATGGGCTGCAGGATAGGAGTGGTGTTGGGAGGTAGGTAGACAACCTTTATAAACTTGAACTCTTCGAGGAGTTCATCTTCGAGGTCCGGTGGGTGAGCAGGAGCATTGTCGAGGACGTGGACGGCTTGCATGGTTAGGTGGTTTTCCTGTAGATATTTCTTAATAGAAGAGCCGAAAACCAGGTTTACCCACTCCACAAAGCACTGCCTGGTGACCCATGCCTTCGAGTTTGCCCTCCACATAACTTGCAGTTTATCTTTTAAAATCTTATGTGACTTAAAGACTCTGGGGTTTTCCGAATGGTATATGAGCAGAGGATTGATCTTGCAGTCACCACTCGCATTGGCACACAGTGCGAGAGTTAGCCTATTCTTCGTGGGTTTGTGGCCTGGCATCGCCTTCTCCTCTGCCATTATAGAAGTCCTATTGGGCATCTTCTTCCAGAAAAGCCCTGTCTCGTCACAGTTGAAGACTTACTGGGGGATATATCTTTTGGTTTCTCTCAGTTCGGAAAAAGTTTTGAGGTAATCCTCAGCTGCCTTCACATCCGAACTTGCTGCCTCACCATGCCGCACCTTTTCCTGAAGTTATCACACCAGCCTCTACTGGCTTTAAATGAGTTTTTCGATGCTTCGTCTGTGGAAGTGCGTGGGGTCTGCTCCAACAAATCACCGTAAATCGCTCGCGCCTTCTCGCATATGATGCCCTGTGTTAATGTATTTCCTTTAAGCTGCTTCTCCGTTACCCATACCATCAGTAGATTCTCCATCTTTTCATGGAGATATAGAGCTTAGAAATTATTGTAACGCCCTTAGCTGGCGTTATACCCTTTATTGACCCCTTCTGTTTAAGCACAGTGCGTATCATTGAAGTACTACGCCCGTATTGCCTCGCCAAGTCAGCCACTCGCACACCTTTCTCCTAAGTTTCTATGATTTCATGCTTTAATTCAACAGACATCATCCTTTTCTGAGCACTGACCTTTCCACTCGCTTTCTTGGGACCCATGGTTATAAAAAGAAATGGGATAAAGTATGTAAATGCACAAAAGATGCTTTGAAAACGAGGTAAACAAGCACATTGACTGAGGTGTTGGAAACTATGAGACGCTCGAGATGTGGTAAACTGGTGGGTCGTGTGCAGCCGGCCGAGATCTGCACAAATACTCATATCTCAAATGTTGCTCGTATTTCAAAGCAAAAAAATCGCTCACTCGCCAGCTCGAATCTCAAAAATCTCGTATGTTAGGGCACTGGTATCTCGAGGTACCACTGTATTTTTGTTGGCATTTCTAAGTTCAAGTTAGCTCTTTAAGTTACAGAAGTAGTAGTGCTAGCATCTTACAATACTATGAATCAATGAGCAGTGATGCTGTGCACTTATATAAAGCCTTTAGTAGGAAATGGTATAGCCTCAAAGAACTTAGTTACCCTTTTTATCAAAGTACAAAATGAAGCATAAAAGAGGTTAAGTCCCAGGACATGAATAGAACCTTAAATTCTTGATATTCAGCTTCTGAATTAGTCCTAAGAATCTAGTCAGTTTTGGCAGTGATTCCTTTGAGCCATTAAAACTACTGCTGGTGCATAAGTTTATGAGCAGAACATAAAATGCGGTCTGACCTAGCAGCTGATCCAGTCAGAGTGTAAACTCTAAAGGTAAAAAATGGAAAAGATTCCTGAAAAAATGACCTAGTAAAGCAATAAGGGAGTGAACATTTCTTTTTAATTTTTCAAGTTAGAAAGGAAAAATGAGGTCTGGAAAATAAAATACAGAGGAACTCTCCTCTGAAGCAGATAAATGGAATTTAACTGATGGGTAGAAGATATATGATGGATGGATATAGTACTCATCAACCTACTAGCATATTTTTTTAGGAATAACTTATTTGTAAATATTTGTGATGTTCATAGTTATCATTGTTAGATATTTTATTTGTTTTTATCTCTATAGTATTTATCTTTTGATATCTATCTACTTATCTATAATAGATAAGTTTGTTCACATACATATAGTATATATTCTTGCTACATACTAGACACTATTCTTTGATAATATTCATCTTTTAGAAGCCAATGTAAATTAAAGAAAATATCTTACTAAGTTAGAAAAATTGAATTTAGCATATATTATATCATGCTTTAATATCAAACTTATCCTTGCTTATTAATATACTAGTTACTGCTAATCATATAGCTATTGTAAGGATCTTGACTTTAGTTGATTTTAAGAAAAAAATGAAGGATACATCCATTAAAAATATTCTCACTCATTTGTGGATAACAAAGAACATTATAAATTGATGAAAAAAAGGATAGATACAGAGGCAGTAAAGCATCAAACAGACTCCAAATTACAGCAGGAAGGTTAAGGAGAGGTAGAATAGATAAGAGATCAACCAAAGGACTTATATGCATGCATATAAGCATAACCAATGGACACAAGACACTGGGGGGTTAGGGTATGCCTGGGAGGGAGTCAATGGGAAGATATGTATATATGTAACACATTAATAAAAAAGAGAGAGAAAATATTGTGTAGTTCAGATATTAGATGTGAATGTTCAATGTTAAGTAACTATTTATGCTTTCCATGTAAATAATTTAAAACAAGTAAAGATATATTTTATTGTTTAAATCATGTGGAATTTTAACAACACAGGAACTTCATTGTTTTCATATGACTTTTCCTTAATTAAAGTAGACTTTTGCAAATAGTACCATGACCCACTTGCCTCTTTTCGACCAGATCCTTCCAACTTGCACACACTGCATGTTCACACCCTTAATAAGCCCTTAAAGTAACAAAACCTTCAGATCTGTTGATCAAGAGAACAGTTTTAGTAAAACTAAAGATAACATTTTGTCAAATATTAATTGAGCATAAAGACTTGGATTGATTTCTGAGTTCTCTGTTCTGTTCCATTGATCTATATGCCTGTTCTTCTGCCAGTATCAGGCTGTTTTGATTACAGTGGCTTTGTAATATAACTTGGTATCTGGTATCGTGATCCCTCCAACTTTGTTCTTTCTCAAGATTGTTGCAGCTATAGAAATTTCATCCAGGCCTATCATTTCAGAAGGGCAACAAATTGCTAACCTCATCTTGTTAATCCTGAAAGAAAGTAAAGCTTCAGAAATGTTCTGCATTGGAATCATGATGGAAGATTGTGAGAGCAAACCAGACTTAAAGGGAAAACTAAATAAAGGAAAGAAACAAAGTAATTTTCATTGATCTCTTCCTTAATCATTTTTCCTATAATTTTAAAAGCAAAAAAAGCAAAAAATATATATTCATTATTATAATTGATTATCACAATAATATTTAAAGCATTCTTATACACTGATGTTCAAAGAGATATTCTTTAAGATAAAGTTTTTTTCCATCACAATGTCATATACTGTCTGGCATTCTGTTTTGTTAAGTCAAAAGCATGTCCCTAGTTTCTAACCTTCAAACAACTGAAATACCACAACATTCCAATAACAGAACTAAACTACATTTCAACAGCTCTTTCTTTTCATCTCAGTCTTTCTAGTATATTTCCTTTCTGGAAAGCTAACATTTAGTTTAGAAATATGCAGAATACATAAAACATCTGGAATATGGGACAAGAAATATTGGCTTATAGTCCCTTGTGGACACACTCCATGAAAAATTTAACAGATCTGTTTTGGTAGTTTTAATATCCAGAGCATCTCAAGCTATGTTATGAAAACATCATCTTGGCCATTTATATTAGAAAGAACACCTGGGATGAAAACAAATATACTCTCTTTTAAATTGTGAATGCTTTTTTAAAAAAAATCATCAAACTTTTCACCAAATATGTATATAAATGTATGTATATAAGTGTATGTATATATAGGTGTGTTGTGCATGTGTAAAAATCCTGACTAGAAATTAGTTTCTGTATCTTTGTTACTGATAAGGTTTTAATCTTGATGTATTTACCAAAAATACAGTCCTTTTTCATGTTCTGCAAATAAATTACTTTGTCTTCACTCGGACATTTACTTAGTGCATAATGAGGACTTAAAGAAATTTTGTGGTATAAACACTAAAATATCATTTACAGTGATTCTCGAAACAAAGGACACTGATGATTTTTAAATGTTTAAAAATATTTAACAGATCTAACATTTTCTTATTCCATAATAGTTTTAAAATAATAATTCTAATATATGTTAATAATAAAATACATTTTAGCTCATACTAAAATAAAATCCACAGCTAAATATAGGTAATAACTTTCAGTATTTATTTTGTTATGGAAAATCTACTTGCTAATAAAAGTTTAAAATTGACAATGTGTGCATCTAAGGAAGATTGAACTATAAAGTCATTTGCCATAAAAATGTATTAAAATGTAATCTGCAATATTTTAGTGTTACATTATTTTACTGTAACTCATTTTATTATAAAAATTTTAAATTAAGTTTCAGTGTATTGGCATATTAAAATTAGAGAAAATTCCACATAATTAAAAATATAATAAAATACTACACTTCAAGTAATGTTTTAATATTGGAATCACTGGGTCATAGGCAGTTTCATTTTTAATTTTTTTGAGGTAATTCTTTATAGCTATCCACAGTGGCTGCACTAATTGCCAACACTTATTGTTTACTGGTTTATTGACAACAGTCATTCTGACAGGTGTGAGGTAATATCTCATTTTGAGTTTTATCTGAATTTCTCTGATGATTAATGATATTGAGCATCTTTTCATAAATCTATTGACCATGTGTGGCCACTTTGGAGAAATGTTTATTCAGGTCCTTTGTCAAATTTTTTAAATTTATTTTATTTTACTTTTTTAGCAATAATAGTAAGCTGTTTTTATCTTTATTACTAGAGGCCCAGTTTATGAAATTCGTGCACAGGTAGGATCCCTAGGCCTGGCCTGCAATCAAGGCCAACCTGTGGGGCAACCAGTGGGGCAACTGGGGAACCCCCACTGGCAACTACATTGGCTGGCCTTTGGGCTCCCACTTACCGATCCCAACCCCCGCTTCTACGGTTTGCCTTCCTCTGCAGGGTGACTAGCGGAATGATTGAGGGGTCCTCGCTGGTACCTGCCTTGGCTGTCCTGGGGCCTGCAGGCTGGGGGCAGCTCCTGCATTGAGCATCTACCTCCTGGTGGTCAGTGTGTGTCTAAATGACTGGCTGTTCCTCCATTCAGTCTATTTGCATATTGGGCTTTTATTATAGAGGATTATTTCATATAACTTCAAATACAGACTTTTAATACTGGGAGAGTCCTTACAGATGGACATACAGACAAGAGGCTGGAAATCAAGAGACAGAAGTATGTTTCTGATCCTGCCACTTCTAGGCTGAGTAGCCTTGACAAGTCTCATGACCTCTCTGAGTAGCAGTTTCCTCATCTTCTTTGCCAAATTTTAATTGAATTTTTTTTGTTTTGGTGTTCAGTTTGGTAAGTTCTTTATCAGTTATTAACCCCTTATCAGATATAATGGCAAATATGTTCTCCCATTCAGCGGGTTGTCTTGTTGATGTTTTCTTTTGCTGTGTAAAAACTTTTTAGTTTGATGTAGTCCCATATGTTTATTTTTGTTTTGTTTCCCTTGCACAAGGTGTTACACCAAAAAAAAAATTAAAAAATTAAAAACACTAATTTAAAGAATATATGCATTACTATGTTCATTGTAACATTATTTACCATAGCCAAGATTTGGAAATAGCCCAAGTGTCCGTCAGTAGAACAGTGGATAAAAAAAACTCTGGTACATTTACTAGTACACAATGAAATACTACTTGGTCATAAAAATAAAAAAATAAAATAAAATAAGGAAATTTATCCTTTGTGACAGGATGGATGGACCTAGAGAGCAGTATGGTAAGTGAAATAAGCCATATGATCTCACTCATATGTGGAATCTAATGAACAAAATAAACTACCAAAGTAAAAACAAATTTATAGATAGAGAGCAGGCTCAGAGAATAGCTATCAGAGCGAGTGAGGTGTGCCTTGCCCAGGTTGGGTGAAAAAGGTGAAGAGATTAAGGGAAAATGAAGAAATAACAACTTATATGCACAGAAAGCAGTGCAGTAATTACCAGAAAGAAAGTGTGGTGAAGGAGGGCAGAAAAGAGTTTAGAGGGATAAATAGTGATAGAAAGAGATTTGACTTGGGGTGGTGAACACACAATATCATACAGATGATGTATTATAAAACTGTACACCTGAAAACTATATAATTTATTAGCCAATGTCACCCCAATAAATTCAATTAAAAATAAAATAAAATTGGCACATTATTCCAAAGCCATGCTATTATTAATAGCATTCAAAATATGTAATGGTCCTCTACACATTCCAATTTTTAAAAAAGTCCTTAAATATTTGAGTATTTATAGTCTATAAAGATTTTCAGGGACATTTTTATTAATTTGACACAGATATGCCTTCATTTCTAATGTTACAAACCTGAATCATTTTAAATGCAATTAAAAGTGGTTATGAAAGAGTGTGGACTTTCTTGTGAAGTAGGAAATCACTCTTGTGATTAACATGCAAACGAGCTCATGCTGGCAGAATAGATTGGGGTTTTAAAACCCCAATTACTTTTGTATGATTATCTATTTACCAGTACACAGTCTATTTTCATTTTTCATCTAATACAAAATCGGCTTGCTTACATTTTTAGCACAGCAATTAATATTTACAATAATTATGACATCAAGCACTGCTGAGAACTCCAAGTAGATCATTTAACCCAATCTCTTTTTTTATATATGATTAATATCCTTTTATAATTGAATGCTGTATATTAGGTTACCATTATGCAAAAACCAAAATTAAGAACCACTTTCCTGTTTTATTTAAATGTAGTTATAATACATACTTTTATAATTTAGTAAAAATGACTATGTTATAATATTAAAACCCATTTTTATGTCTGATGTGAATAATAAGTAGAAACAGTTTAAAATTGCTTATAGTAACAAAAATAAATATATATCGAGAACAATAAAATGTGTCTTATGAATCTTTTCTTTTTAAACTAATATCAAATTATTCTAAACTTTCACTAGCACACTTTGATTCATACCTGCTACATACTGCACACATAGACATTTTCCAGACTTCTAAAGAAAATTATAATGCATTAATGACAGGAACCATGGTAATGGAAAAAAGGTCACCATCTCTTGAACACCTTCTGTTTTAAACCATTATATATAAAGACATTCGAGAAAGCAGAGAATTAAAAGCCAGGCTTTGTGCAACCCATTACTGAAATATTATAGAATAATCTATATCAAATGTAGAGGAACAGCAGATTCTTTTGGATCTAAATTAACTACAGCCATAGAAATGCTTTTATGCTTATTATGTATCTGCATGTTGATTCAATTATTAAAAGAACACCTGAAAGCATTAGACTTATTTAATTGAATTAATTAAATTGGATGAATAATCACTGAATTCCTTTTGTGAGATTTTTTTTCCTGAAAAATAACACTGGCATTTGGAAATTGCAAGTAATTTGCATGGTAAAATACAGGGAACATGGAAATCTCCAATTTCAGTATAATGGGTTTTTCTTTTCCCTGACTTCTCATATAAAACAAATGAACAGATTCTTGCCGTGGATATTATTTCTTTTGCAATGTCTAGCTTTGAATACTTTTTACCAATTTATCATAAAGCAATTTTCAAGTTTCTTTAACATCACCATGTAAGTTTTTGTCCTATGTTGAAAAATATTATGCAAACTATCATTTTTGCAAAAGAGGTGACATGACCCCAATGCATCCTTGAAACTATAAGCTAAGAGAAACTCTTGTTTCATGATGAATTACTGAGATAAGATATTTGTTATCTCCATAATAATTATGAAACTGTTTAAACCTAGACGTGAAACACAATTTGAAATAATATATCAGAGCTGTTAATTATCTTCTACACACATTTCTTTTTGGTAGGAGGTACTTTCTTTTATGATTATACTTATCAAATACAACATTTTTGGCATTTTATTAAGATAAATATTTGAAGTTTACATGCATGATGATTTTAGATATTTTTTTAAATGGCAATAGGAAAACTTCCTATATATATCTTTTTTCTTGAGTCAAGTTTAAAGATAAACTGAAATAAAAATTTTGCAAGGTCTGTTTTTTTTTCTGTCATATCAAAACAAAGCTGACAGCAGTTAAAAATATTCTTAAAGCACTCACTTGCAGTACTTAAAATTTCTGGATAATAGGTTCTTTGTCATCACTAAAGAGGCATCATTTTATCTCTTTACATAATTGAATTTTGTACCCCACTACTCATGCCAGTAGGAGGAAGCATCAATAGTTACTATTATTATTTCATTCTTAAGGATAAAACTTGGTAAAACACAGATGCTTGGTTAATCTTTATGTACACACTATCATATAAGTTAAACTTCAATATATATCATGTTTGGATCAATCTTACTTTTTTCTCTTTTATTATGAATGGAGAATTACTGTACTTTCATACTTGAGATGATAATCACTCTATATCATTTTAATCATGTCTATTGTTTATGAAAGAATGTTTACCATAATAAATTGTGGTAGCTGAAATCATACACTATTTAATATTAATTAACCTTTTAAATATTAAGGTTGGCCACCTTTGAATTTTGTTCATTGTAAAATTATACTTGGTATCTTCTTCCTTTAAATCAAGTATCTTCTTCATATCAATCTTATTTCTATATTTTCTCAGTATTTATCAGATATATCTTTGTGTGAATGGTCATCCCATGTGTGATGCAGCATATTATTTCCAAAATAAAATTAAAATGCAAGATATACTATGCTATTTATAAAAATAATTCATAAAGCAACTGGCGTATTTAAGGAAACTGCTCTCTGTCATATTGAAATTTCTAGCACTCTAGATAAATTGTTTATTATATAAATTAAAGACACAATAAATATATAAACTTTTCCAAAATACTTTGTGAAAAATCTATGACTCCACTTTAATGCCTGTATCAATGACCTTAGTAGTTAGATTTTTATTTTAACTAAATTATACAAAATACATTGCCACTACACCCCATTCTTAATACCAGATTATTTTTATGGTTTTATTTCATATATTGGATTTGGAAATGGAAACAGTGCCATCATGTGATACTTTTTAGGGTATTTCACTTCTTATACTCTCAAAGTCTGAGCATATAGCTACTATACAAATATAAGAGTTCATAGAAAAGCAGAGAATGGCAACATAATTCATCACCTAGTATTTTGCAAGCACATCCAGTGTTCATACTTTTGTATCAAAATATAGGAACACCTCTTATCTCTTCAAAGATAAACAAGTATAAAGTCAGTACTTGTATTTCTGTACCTACATATATGCACATAGAGATACCCTTTATTAAAAATCTATTGTTTATTCTAGCTCATAAAACTTGCATTTGTAACCTATTTTAATATTTAAAAATAAAAAGGTTTATTTCATAAATGGAGTGAGTTCATTATTTTAATTAACAAAACTCAGTAGTTAGGGAGGGAGAATTTTCAAATGAAATGTAAATATCATTCCACCCCCATCAAAAAAAAGCTAATCTCTAAAAATTGAACCCAGTTTTTTCAGTGTTTTATTTTCTTTAAGTCAGGGGATATAGTTTTTCATTAACTTAAGAAGAACTAACCACCACAATCAGGTTAGATTCAGCAGGAGTTACATTATTTATTTAAATTTGAAAACCATTGTACATATGCAAATTTACACTGGAGATGATTCCTGCTCTTTTTCTTATAATTCACTTTGTTATTCCCATTAAAAAAGAGTTTTTTTTATGTGTGAGAAAGGAATAAATTTAGGAGCGATGCCCTTACTTACTTCCCAGTCTTGTATTTTATACAAATAGAGTTACATCTTAAGGATAGGAGTGTATCATTCAAACACCGATATATACAATGTTTTTATACAGAGGATTAGAATGTAAACATTAATTTTCATATATTGGTTTTCATATGTAAGTTCATTTCTATAGCACATTTGTGTGTAGTACACATATAATTCAGGATATTTCAGCTTAAGACATTGATACCAAAGTGAGAAAACTAATTTAAGTGCAAACTTTAAAAATACTGATAATTTCAAAAAAGAAGTTCTTAAACAATTATTCCTAAATCAAATCCATTTCATGTTGTTTGTGATATATTGTAGCACAATACCTCAAATTTCATACAAAATAGTTTTAATAAAGGAAGGGAGAAAAGTTATTCACTTAAGCATAAGTATAGCTGCTTGTTTTTGTTTTATTTTTCTTTATTGATTAAGGTATTACATGTGTGTCCTTATGTAATGGGGGGGTAATTCCTCCTATTGCCTCCCCCACACTCAACTAAAGGATTTGTATGCATGCATATAAGCCTAACCAATGGACACATATACATATGCATTCATATAAGCCTAATCAATGTGGGGTGAGGGCATAGCTGCTTATTTTTAGAATGATAAGAATAGCCTCTAATCACAGAAGCCCGTGAAGAATTTGAATATAGACACTGAAAATAATTAGTGAGGAAAATTTTAGCAGTAGGAAAAAGGTAAAAGTAGGTGTGAAAATGTAAATCAATGTAAGATACAAGAGAATGGCAAAAAAGAAAAAAACAAGACTCCCTACTAGAAGAGACAAGAAATAAAAGGGAAATTTAAACCTAGACTAGGAATGTTGAATGACCAATAAGGGAGCACATTATCATGACCAGTAGTAAACAAAGGGAAGGTGGAAACAGGATACATAAAATCTATACAGAAGAGGCAAAGTGATGACAGATTCCTATGAGGAATAACCTGTAATTCTAAAAAATAAAGTAAAAACTGCCCTGAAAGTGTTCAAAAGAAATAAATCACCATGGGGAAATGGGATGACAACAGAATTATTTCAGTCCACAGAGACTGAACCTGTCAAAATCCTAATAAGAGTATGTCAACCAATAGGGAAAATGAAACAATGGCCAACAGACTGGAGACATTCAATAGACATCCAATTTCCAGGAAAAGAGATGACAAGGGGTACAGTACTATAGGACCATTGCTCTACTTTCCTGCACAAGTAAAGTGATGCTCACAGTGGTGCCACAAAAGCTTCTACCTTATATGAAGCAAGAAATGCAGATGCTCAAGCGGGTTTCAGAAGGACGAGTCACTTGAGATCTAATTGCAAACATTTGTTGGATACTGCAGTGCCTCAAAGAATTTCAGAAGAAATTTAGTTTATGTTTTATAGACTACAATAAAGCCTTTAATTACATAGATCATGAAAAGTATGTGTTGCTCTGAAAGAAATGCCTCAGCACTTGATTGTCCTAATGTGTAACATATTGTGGAAAGGAAGCCTCTATTAGGACAGAAAATAGAGAAAGAGCATGGTTTCCTACAGGCAAAGGGGTGAGACAAGGGTGCATTTTTTCTCCCTATTTATTTAATACATAAGCAGAATCCAAAAAGGAAGAGGAAGAGGAAGTAAAAACTTGTGGAAGAAACAGCAATACTTTAAGATATGCAAATGGCACCATCTTATGGGCAGAACATAACTATGATTTGAATAGACTCCTGATGAAAGTAAAAGAAGAAAGTGCCAAAGAAGGACTACATCGGACCATCAAACAGAGAAAACACTTGACCACAAAAAACAAACAAACAAACAAACAACAACAACAACAAAAAAAAACACACAACTTCAACAGACAGTGAAGATATTGAAATCGTTAAAGATTTTCCTTACCTGGGCTCAGTAACCAATTCACATGGAGACTGCAGCCAAGAAATGGAGAGAAGGCTGGGACTCAGAAGGACAGCAATGGAAGAGTTAGAAAGATCACCAAGATCAAAGACGTGTCAGTGGAGATAAAGGCTGAGATCATTCATACCCTCATATTCTCATTACTATAAACAGGTATAAAAATTGTGCAGTGAGGAACACTGTAGGAAAAGAAAATGATTTATGTGAAATATGTCATTGGAAGGGAGCTCTACGGTTGTATACTCTGGACAGCTAGAAAGACGAACAAGTGGTCCTAGAACAAATTAAACCTGAAACATCATTAAAGGCAAAAATGACAAAACTGAAGCTGTCTTACTTTGGTCACATGAGAGGTAGGGTTCTTTGGAAAAGAGCCTAATGCTCGTAAAAATTGAAGGCATCAGGAGAAGAAAAAGACCAAATGTGAGATGGACTGACTCCATAAAAGAAGCCATAGACATGGATCAACAGGAACTGAGCAGGGCTGATGTGGAAAGGCAATATCAAAATCACTCATCCATAGGTTCCCAAGAATTGGAGCAAACTGAATGGCACATATCACACGCACACAAATGTGACTTATGACACTCTTTGGTTCTAAAACTTCCTGTACTCTGAACTAAACTAAAATGGAAGTTACCAATTGGTAAACAACTCTCCAAATGAATAATCCCTCCTAAGAGAAGGGGGAGCTTGAGGATTATCCAAAAACCTGTTATTTTTATCACTATTCCTCTTTCCTTACATAACATGAAGCAAGAACTCAGTGGCAGGTTTTAATTTGGAAATACCTGTATTACAATTCTTCTGAAAAGAGGCTATTTTCTTTTTTTCAAAACATGTTTGTAGATTCTGTCTTGTGGTAGAAAGAAACCTGGAGTTCCTTAACATTATTTTTTTCTTCATGAAATATATATGTTCCATAAATTCTTCAGTTCTTCCAACCTGCACTTTTAATAGTTATTTCGAAGAAGTAAAGGACCAAAGACTTTTGGTGGTTTTTAATCATATAACACATTTTTTCTTTCAGGATAAGATTCACCATTGGTACTTCTGTATGTTCAGATGTGGAAGAGCCAGCATCACCAATTTTTTAAAAAACTCAGTCCTGACTAATGTTTCACAAACCACAAAAGTCTAGGAAACAGTGTCAACAAAATAATAAATGGCACAACGAACTTCTTTACCCAATGCACCCTTATTTTTAACATTATATTTGAGTCTTTACTTTTCTCTCTTCTAGAGTAATAGTGTTCAGAGTTAGGAAAAAGAAAGGAAAGAAACTGCTTGGAAAAGAAACAAAGTATGTAAAAAATGCTTATTTGTGAAGCAATAATTTCCAAATTCCTTTCAATGTGTCAAGATATACTGACAGATGAAAAATTACAAAAACATTAATTCTATTTTATATAGTTGTAGATATGAAAACATCTGAAAAATACCAATTCTTCAAATCAAAACAATTCATTATATAACTATAAACCCATTTCATTGTGAAAGAAGAAAAGAAATTACCCTTAGGTTAAGGTAATACATTTTACGCTGCTAGTAGAGAAAAATAAATAACTTTGTATACTAAATTATTTAGATAGCAATACAAGTTGCATGTGTGAATATTCAATTCATTAATACCAGTAACTTTTAAGCTCTATCATTTGCAGTTGTCTAATACCCCTTACCCACCTGCTCACACACTTATATATCTATACACACAGGCATAGACAGTAAACAATTTGGTGAAATTCACTGGCACAATTCAAAGTCTGTTGGCAATTTACGAGGTGAATACACCATTCTGTTAGTTAATACAAACTTGTCATTTGCTGCACATATAATATGCAACTATTGAAAATGTCATAAAAAGATTTGATATACTTATTCTAGTTAAGATTATTTGACATTTTATAAGAAAGTAATCTGTTCATAGGATAAAATGAATAAAGCCTTCTTATCATGAGAAAAGAGAAATTTTTCTTCCACATCCAATCCCATGACCAATTCACATATTTCTTGATAGAATAGGCAAGAATATGAACTTTTAAATATCAGGTTTCATCTTTTGCTTCATCCTTATGCTTCATCTTCATGCATACACCCTCTTTAGTTTTTCTTCAGTTATATATGTATCCAAAACTCCTTTTTATATTTGATTGCCTTTATGTCATTTCCTATTTTAATGATTTTTTACCTGTCACTTTAGCCTGGAACTTATATTCAGAAATAAAATTTGAAAAACATATTTCAATAGAACATTATCATAGGTTTAGAAAGTATGAATATTTTGCATTAAATATAAAACTAACTTATAATTCAAACATATTTTTTTGTTTTATAAGTTGTTTTTTATTCTTAAGAGATTTATTTTTCTTATGTTTCATAAGATTGTATTTTGATGATTTTGTTGTTATTGTTAATCCTCACTCAATGATATTTCTTTTTAGAGAGAGCAGAAGGGGGTGAAGGGGAGAGAGAGAAACATTGATATGAGAGAAACATACAGATTAGTTGCTCCCCACATGCACCTGACCAGATCAGGGATCACCTGCAACTGAGGTACATGACCAGAAATTTAACCTGCAACCTTTTGGTGCACAGGCTAATGCTCTAACCACTGGAACATACTGGCCAGGGCTCATTGATATTTTTATTCCAATTATTTAAATGACAACTGATTAAAATTTAATCTTATATAATAAAAGTTTAATATGCTAAGTGTCTGATCATCTATTCAACCAATCAAAGTGTAAAATGCTAACGATATGTTGTCATTCAATGCTCACTATGATGTGCACTGACCATGAAGGGGAAGATGCTCAATGCAGGATCCAGAAGCCAGGCTCATAGCTGGCGAGTACAGCCATGATGTCAGCAGCATCACAGGGAGCGAGCCTAAACTATCAGTCAGACATTCCCCCGAGGGCTCCCATACTGCGAGAGGATGCAGGCCAGGCTGAAGGCCTCCCCACCCAGTGCACGAATTTCATGTACTGGGCCTCTTGTAAAGATATAATAAAGAAACTTCATGAACTTTAGTGGCACCTAAGATCTTCTTAGGAAGAAATGATGCAAAGACAAGTCTCACTCAACAACACCTTTTAGGATCAATTTGTAAATTTTTGTTTGATTGCTCGTATTCAGACATCATATATCAAAGATAAGTATAGCCGAAACTGGTTTGGCTCAGTGGATAGAACATCAGCCTTCGAACTGAAAGGTCCCAGGTTCGATTCTGGTCAAGGGCATATACCTTGGTTGCGGGCACATTCCCAGTAGGGGGTGTGCAGGAGGCGGCTGATCTATGTCTCTCTCTCATTGAAGTTTCTCTCTATCCCTCTCCTTTTTTCTCTGTAAAAATCATGTTTCTAACTCTCTATCCTTCTCCTTTCCTCTCCATAAAAAATCAATAAAATATATTTTTTTTAAAAGGTAAGTATAGAAGGAGGTTAGGATTAGAAAACAAAACATTGTGTGTGTTTAAATATTACCTTTCAAAAAGTAAATATAACATATATAAAAGGCATTGGTAAAATTAAAATGTAAGTTTTAAATTTTAAAAACATATTGCTAATCCTTTTTTCAATGTGTATCCACTCATATAACTGTCACATTATTAAAAATAAAACAAAAGACAGAATTAGTAGATTTTCATATATCCAAAATTTCCACCAAAATGATCTTTACTTGATAAACTTCTAGACTGCCAATTATTTCAATCTGCATTCAATGTTGGCATAATTAACCCTGAGACCCAATTCTGTCCAGTGAGCCATTAACAGTCACAATCACAAGACACTGATCTTAAGGGGCCCATTAATTTATAAGCTCCTTTAGCCTCTTAGCAGACTATAGTGGTCCTTTATTTTAAATTTTGATTCACATAGTGTGCCTGTTATAAGGCACAATCAAAGCTAAATTAAAAATTTAAGTAGTGCCAGTCCTATATTCTGAGTCTTTATGGCTTGTCCTTTAAAAATTAAAATCTCAGAAGATCTAAGATGGCAGCAGAGTAGATGTCACACTCATTTCCTCCCAGAACCAAATTGGAATTACAAATAAAACACAACAATCAACCTGAATAACCAACTGAATATACACTGAACAGAAGCCTTATAATCAAAGTTTTACAGAAACACCATTGAGACCAATAGGAAGGGCAGAGATGGGAGAAAGGCTGATCCTGCTCCCACCAGCTCTGACTGAGAATTCAGAGGCATACCTCAGCTGCAAAGTTTTCCCCTCAGGAGTGTGGGGTCTCAACTCAGTGCTGAGCTGCCTAGCACAAAACATCAGAGTCATAACACATGGCTATGAAAATCAGTGGGGATTCTGACCACCAGGAAGAAACTTGAATGTCCTAGAAATCCAAGTGCACTCTAAAAGGGCTGACACACAAAATCTTATTTGCAATCACTCACCTTTGGCTCCAGGGAAGGGACCTAAAGTTGTATGAGGAGAAATTAGAGCTTGTGGCTCCAGGGAGAGGGTTAAAAATCAGCCACAAAGGTGCTTGAACTGAGTCTCTCCTCTGCATCACAGAGGACATCCTTCTTGAGTAGAACACTCTATTCCATACCACATCAGACTGGGAGAATTCAATAGCTCCACCATGTGGATTCCTTGTCTCCCTTTCCTGTGAAGTTCATGCCCTGTGAAGGAGTCAGCTGCATGGACACAGGGTGTCAGTGACTGAGTTGTGTTGCTTTGGGGCAGGGATCATTTTCCCCACATTCCAGTGAGCCTGACAAGCATCTTCCCTTCATAAGAGATATACTAATACCAAGCTCCAGATTCCTTGCACCCCAGCCATACTTAGCTCTGGCTCTGCTAGGCACTTATCTGGGCAGAATCTGAGACAGAATGTTGTATGGTCCTAGGATAGGTGTCATTTTTTCTTCGCACATTGGACCAGTGCAAAACTCTCCCTTCATACCAAATCATAATCTGTTTGGACCTGAAAAACTCTGCTCACTTCCTCCTGGTAACTTTCTAAGTCCTCAACCCCACCACAAAGTTCTGCTGTCACCTGCAGGGTGCCAACTGGCTTTGGAGAGTCCCAGAACTTTTGCTGAATTGCTTCAGGCCCAACACTGGTATCAAGTTTGAACTCTAACAATCTGGTACACATCACTCACCTCTACTTTGTGAATCACTGAGAACTTATCTCTTATAACTCAAGTACTGCCAGAAGCTCTTTCAATGACTGAGCACAACAGGCAGCCATCAGGCAGAGGCAGGGGGAGGCAGGTGGAGATGAACTGTGGGATGCTTTCAGCCTTTTGCTGACCTGCTGCTGGGCTAGGTGCTGGTGAAGCTGGCCTTAGTGCACCGTTTGGTTTTTCCCATGTACCCCCAGGCCCAGCAGAGGCAGTCATAAACTATGGATTGTTTTGTAGCTCCAAAATGGTAGCCCAAAGGCAGTCATAGGCGGCAGCATCTTATGTTTATCTGCAACAGAAATACTCCCAAGAGGCCCCAGAGCCAACACACCCAGTAGCAAGCTTCAGACAACATCAGAGCAGGATCCTATTAACTTCATAAGTGGTACTTCCAAATGGATATTTCAGAAGACATCAGAACATCTTGGGACAGATCCCACTTATGTGGTCAGCACAGGTACAGCCACTAGTAGATTGTGGTCAGGGGTAATCTTAGTTAAACCGGCCTGAGAGTTGATCCCACACCTGGATGGTCATGAGTAATCAAGGCTCAATTACAATAGGACTTAAATGAACTACATAGAGGCATTTCTGGAGAACCTAGCTCAGATGATCAAGGATACCATGCCACTATATCCCACAAGATACCTACTGTTTAAGGTCACCCTACCAGGACAGGGAGACAACAACAATAACAAAAAACAAAACATAGAGGCACCCAAAATGGGGAAACACACACATACACACACACACACATACACAAATGCCTGGGACAAAAGAACAGGAGAAACCTCCAGAAAAAGAACTAAATGACATGTTAGGAAACAACCTACCAGATATAGAGTTCAAAACAATGTTTATAAAGATGCTCAAACAACTTAGGAAGAACTTCAACAAGTACCTAGAAAGCATAAAAAGGATACAAGAACCACAACAAATTACCAGTCAGAAATGAAGAATACAATATCTGAAATGAAGAAAACACTAGAAGAAATCAACAGGGGAATTCCAAGATGATGCAGATTAAGTGCTAATATTCTCCATGGACCAACCTGGAATTAGAACTAAAATATATGAAAGTAATCCTAAATAAACAATGGAAGACTAACTACAGAAGCCCCTTGTCACTAAGGATGTAAAGAGGAAGCCATATACAAACTGGTGGGAAGTACAGAGGCACAAGAGGGTTGAATAAGCTCCCACAGGCAGCAGCTAAAGTTTTTCAGGGATATCTCAGCTGTGGTGGGTTCCTCCTGAAGCCTAAACTCTGATCTTGGTTCCCAACCCCTGAGTAACAGAAACTGGAAAAGTGCCCACACAACATTTGGCTGTGAAAGGCACTGAGGGTTCTGTCTGGTAGGGAGAAGTGGTTAGAAACCAGGGCACTATCTTAAATGACCAACATAGTAGATTTTATGCTCTGGCTGAGGGGAGGCAGAGCAGACTAGAGCTGCAGACCAGAGTCTAAGGTTGATGGCTCTAAGGAGAGAGCTGAGAAAAAAGGCACCAAGATCCCTGTGCTGAGTTATTCCCTCATACTGCAGAGACCAGCTTTCTCAGATACAGCTTTCATGCCAACACAACTTTAGCTTAGGGGGAAGAAATTGCCACACTTATTGGAAAACATCTTGCCCACCCACTGTAGTTTATACCCTCCTGAGAACTACAGCCTAGGTTCATTAAATTATTGATATTAATAGTCAGCTTGCAGGTAGAAGTGGATCTATAAGTGCTTTGAGTTTTGCCTGACCTACTCTTGGGCCCACACTCAACCAGCCCCAGCAGAGGGAGCACAAGCACTGAATTGCTGAGAGCTCCAAACAGGGTATTTGGAGTAAGTCACAAATACAGTCTGACATTGGATTGTACCAAAGACATTCCAAGAAGGCTCAAAATGAAAACCCCACATCAGAAAAGGATCTAGGAGAATCCAAGATGGCGGCATAGGTAAACAATTTCAAAACTACAACTAAAAGACAGAAAGGACATCATCCAGAACCACAGGAAAGCTGGCTGAGTGGAAGTTCTATAGCTAGAGGGAAGGAGAGGGGCTCACGAAGACGCAGAGGAGCTACAAAAAGCTGAGGTACAGAGACGTGCACGTGGAAAGAGCGGGTGCCAGAATACCTGGCTGGTTTTCTCTGGTGGGAGGTAAACGGAGACTCTCAAAGGCACTAAACCCCAGATCCAGCCAAAACTCATACAGGGGGAGTTTGGACTGTGAAAAGAGAGAGGTGCACAGAAATTTAGGGGAGTAGCAAAAGATCAGAGGGCTGGTGGCACACAGGGCACTGTGCAGAGGACAGATTGCTGATTGTGCTGCTGGCTTTCACGAGTGGGCGGGAGACAGACCCTCCCAACTGCATCACTTCTGACTCCACTAAGCCCCAGTTTCGGGTGAAACCCTGGGGACCTAGACTCGTGGGGTCCTGAAGTGCAGGGGAGCCAGAAAGGCAGCGGTCTAGAGGCACTGTGGGCGTGCATGCACAAGGACCGCTCCAGTGATTTCCCAGTCACGTGAGACTCAGGGGCCACGGAGGGCAGGGCCGACTGGAAGGCAAGGCGGTCCCTTAAGCCCTGAGACTCCACCCATCCCAAGCTCAACAGAGGCTTCTTCAGTTTTGCAAGTCTGGTATCATAAGGCTGAATCCAACACAGAAGTTCTCCCAGCATAGTGAAAATGCAAAGACAAGGGAAGGGATCACAAACAAAAGAAATGCAGGGAAAAAAAAGACTGGATATAGAATTCAAAACCACGCTTAAAAGGTTTTTCAAGCATATGCTAGAAAAGTTGGATAAAATTAGCGAGAGCCTAGAGGAGATGCAAAAGGACCAACTAGAGACACTGACTGAAATAAAAAATATTATACAGAGTCCTAACAGCAGATTACAGAAAGGCAAGAATCAAGTCAAAAATTTGAAATATAAAGAAGCAGAAAACATTCAACTGGAAAAGCAAGAAGAGAAAAGAATCCAAAAATGTGAAGATAATATAAGGAGACTCTGGGACAGCTTCAAGAGTACCAACATCGGAATTGTGGGGGTGCCAGAAGAAGAGAGAGAGCAGATACTGAAAACTTATTTAAAGAAATAATGACTGAAAACTTCCCACATCTGGTAAAAGAAATAGACTTACAAGTCCAGGAAGCACACAGAACCCCATATAAAAGGAATCCAAATAGGACCACACCAAGACACATCATAATTAAAATACCAAGAGCAAAAGACAGAGAGAGAATATTAAAAGCAGCAAGAGAAAAACAGTTCATTACCTACAAGGGAGCACCCATACGACTGTCAGCTGATTTCTCAACAGAAACGATGCAGGCCAGACGGGAGTGGCAAGAAATATTCAACGTGATGAATAGCCAGAACCTACAACCAAGCATAATCTATCCAGCAAAGCTATCATTCAGAATTGAAGGGCATAAAAAGAGCTTCACAGATAAGAAAAAGCTAAAGGAGTTCATCAACTTCAAACCAGTATTATATGAAATGCTGAAAGGTACTCTTTTAGAAGAGAAAGAAGAAAAAGGCAAAAGACAAAAAATTATGAACAACAAATACATATCTCTCAACAAGTGAATCTAAAAATTAAGTGAATTAAAAATTTGATCAACAGAATAAACTGGTGAATATAATAGAATCAGGAGCACAGAAAGGGAGTGGACTGATAATTCTCAGGGGGGAAGGGGTGAGGGGTGTACAGGGAGAGACTGGACAAAAATCATAAAGCATCAAAGAGACTGTGAAATTACAGCAGGAAAACTAAAGTTAGATGAGGTATATAAGTGATCAATCAAAGGACTTGTATGCATGCATATAAGCATAACCAATGATCATAGACACGGTGGGGGGTTGGGGTATGCCTGGGAGGGAGGGGAGGCAATGGGAAGATATGTATACAAAATTAATTAAAAAAATGTTGGGAAAAAAAAAGAAAGAAAGAAAAGGATCTAATAAGTTTCACAAGCAGAATATCCACAGGGATATATTGGTAGGCTCCACACCTTGAAGAGAATTCCACTTCATGTAATAATCACTTGCACAGCAGGTCAAACAATATGTTTGGAGTTGAGCCTTGCTGTCAACCAGCCTGAGAAGTTCAACCCATTCATGAATAGGCAATAGCATTCAAGACATAACTAAAAAACAAAACAAAACAGGGCCTACAAAATGCACGCATCACCTGCTACATAAAATCAATCTAGCAAGACTGTGAGTCATAACACATTTACCTAATACATAGAAACAAACCCAATAGGCAATCTAAATTGGAAGAGAAAGAAAAAAAGCTCCAAATGAAATAATGAGAACTTTCCAGAAGAAGAGCTAAATGTAATAGAGATAAACAATTTAACATGTAAAGTTTAGAATAATACTGATAAGGATGTTCAACAATATGAAAAATGACACAGAAACTATGAAAAACAATCAGTTGGAAATGAAGAAAGATGGAGTGGAAATAAGAAATGCACTGGAATAAATAAAAAGCAGAGTAGAGGAAGCTGAGAATCAACTCAGAGAATTAGAAGACAGGATAGAAAAAAAATCCCTCAATCAGAGAACCAAAAAAAAAAAAAAATAGGAAGATAGTACATTATAAGGGAATTGTGGGACAGCTTGAAATGTAACAATATCTGCAGCATATGAGTACCAGAAGGAGAAGAAAATGAGCAAGGTATAGAAAAACTCTAAAGAAATAATGACAGAAAACTTCCCTAAACTGGTAATGGAAAAAGTAACAGAAATCCATGGAGTCCCAAGCAAAAAGCACCTGAAGAGGTCCATAAAGAGATACATCATACTTAAAAAGCCAAAGATTAAAGACAAAAATAGAATCTCAAAGATAGCAAGAGAATAGCAATTTGTTACCTACAAATGCTGTCAAATGCTTTTTTATCAGAAACTCTACAGGCCAAAAGAGAATGGAAGTATTCAAGATAATGAAAAGCAAGGATCTGAAAAGAAAATTACTATAATGATAGCAAGGCTATCATTTACAATGGATGGTGAAATAAAGAGCTTCCCAGACAAAAAAGGCTAAGGAAATTGTCACCACAAAACCAGTACTGAAATAAATGCTGAAGGGACAGCTGTAATGAGAAGAACAAATACAAAGTAATAGAAACATAGGCATAAATAATAAAAATGACAATGAATAAGTGCCTATCAATAATAATCTTAAGTATAAATGGCCTAAATGTGCCAATGAAAAAACATAGGTTAACTGAAAGGATAGTTAAACATGACAAAATACATACTGTCTACAAGAAACCCATATCAGAGCAAAAGATTCCAATAGAATGAAAGCGAAAGGATGAAAAAATAATTTCCATGCAAATGAAAATGAAAAAAAAAGGCAGGGGTAACAATATAAGTGACAAAATAAACTTCAAAAAAGTAGAAGAGAAAAAGAAGATAACTATATAATACTAAGAAGAAGAATCCAACAACAGGATACAACCCTAGTAAACATATATGCACAATATAGGAGCACCTAAATAAATAAAACACACACACACACACAAAAACAACAACAACAAAAAAAAACCTCTTGACCACTTTAAGAGAAAAGTCACTAGAAGTGGACTTCAAAAGCCCACTGACTTCATTGGATGCATATTCCAGACAAAAAAGAATCAACAAAGAAATAGTGAGCCGAGATCAGTTTGGCTCAGTGGATAAAGCGTCGGCTTGTGGACTGACTGAAAGGTCCCAGTTTCTATTCTGGTTGGGGGCATGAACCTTGCTTGCGGGCACATCTCCACTGTGGGGCATGCAGGAGGCAGCTGATTGATGTCTCTCTCTTTCTATCTCTCTCCCTTCCTCTCTGTAAAAAAATCAATAAAATATATTTAAAAAAAAAAGAAATAGTGACACTCAGTGACACACTAGATCAGATAGATTTAATTGATATTTACAGAATGTTTCACCACAAGGTGGCACAATATAAAGTCTTCTCAAGTCCATATGGGACATTCTCAAAGATAGAACACATATTAGACACAAAATAAGTTTCTACAAGTTCAAGAAAATTAAAAACATAGCAAGCATCTTTTTTGATCAAAAAGCTATGAAACCAAAAATCAACTACAATAAAAATACTCAAAAACATTCAAACACATGGAAAGTAAATAACATGTTATTAAACAATGAATGGGTTACCAATGAGATTAAGGAATAAATTTAAAATGTCCTGGTCACAAATAAAAATGAACACACAACAATCCAAAATCTTCAGGACACAGCACCAAAAGTCCCAAGAGGGAAGTACATAGCACTACAAGTCTACATTAAGAAACAAATAAAATCTCTAAAACTATCTAATACTACAACTTAAAGAATTAGAAAGGAAGCAACAAGAAAATCCCAATGGAAGGAAATAATAAAGATCAGAGCATAAATGTCATACAGATGAAAGAAAAACATACAAAGAAAAATGAAACCAACAGGTGGTCCTTTGAAAAGATAAAAAAAGGTTAATGAAGCTGTAACCAGATTCATCAAGAAACAAAGAGAGAGAACCCAAATAAATAAAATCAGAAATGAAAAAAGGGAAGCAACAACTGATACAGAAAATACAAAGGATTGTAAGAAAATATTAAAAACAACTATATGCCAACAAATTGAACAACCTGTGCAAAATAGACAAATTCTTATAAACTGAATGTTTAAAATTGAATCAGAAAAAAATCAGAAAAATCTGAATAGAGTAATAACAATTAATGAAATTGAAGCACTAATCAAGATACTACAGCAAACAAAAGTCCTGGACTGAATGGCTTCACAGGAAAATTTTACCAAATATTAAAGAAAGAACTAAGATCTATCCTCCTCAAACAATTAAAAAATTCAAGAGAAAGGAAGACTTTGAAGCTCTTTTTATGAGACCAGCATTATCATAATTCCAGAACCAGATAAAGACACTACAAAGAAAAAAAAATTACAGGCCAATATTCCTGATGAATATCGATGCTAAAATCCTCAACAAAAAAATATTATCCAATTACATCAGGAATTATACTAAAATTAGTGGCCTGGTGCGTGAAATTCATGCACATTAAAAGAAAATTAATTAGAGGAAATATTTTAATATTGCTACTTGCCCTTTCTCTATAAAGAAGTGTCAGAGATGAAAAAAAATTAGTAAAATGTATATAAAATCTCCCACCTGTCAGAGTGTGAAGTGCACTGCAGGACCTAGAGTCAAATCCTTGCCCACTACTCACATGTGCTGTGAAAACATAGGAGACCCACACCTGGATGGCCCCACCCCCATAAAACCCCTCCAAGCAGGGGAGGGGGGACAACCTCAGGTCTCCAGCCTGCTGCCAGGTGAGGGAATCAACCTTAGGTTCCCTGACCTGGTGCTTGGTTAAGGGGTGCAACCTCAAATCCCCTGACCCAGTGCTGCCAGGGGGTGTGGCATGAGATCCCTTGTGAAGTCTCACCAGGAGGGGGGCATCCTTTGTCAAGCCCTGCCAGGCTGGATGATGGCCTGAGGTCCCCATCAAGCCCAACTGGGTGGAGGGGCTCAGCCTGAGGTCCCCTGTCAAGTCCTATAGTTCGGGGGTGGAGGGCACAGCCCTATGTCCCCCAGCCCAGCGCTGGGGCACAACCTAAGGTCTTCAGGCCTGGCACCAGGGCTGGGGGCATGGTCTGAGGTCTCCCAGCCTGGCATCAGGGTAGGAGGTGTGTCACGAGGTCCCTTGTCAAGCCCTTCCAGGTGGGTGTCAAGCCTCTTGGGGTGGAGTTGGGGGGGGGGCACAGCTTGAGTTCCCTTGTCTCCATCAGGCATCTTGTACCCTCAGGTCCCTGCTGTCTGGTTGTGACGTTATGGCATCCCATCTAATTTGTATATTCCTCTATTATTATGATGATGAATATCCAACATGACAAAGAGATATTTATCCCAGGAATGCAAAACTGGTACAATATTTGCAAATTAATCAATGTGTTGCATCACATTTTACAAATGAAATAAAGGAAAAATCATATGATCATACCAATAGAAGCAGAAGAAGCATTTGACAAAATCCAGCACCTCTTTTTGATTAAAAGTCTTAGGAAAGTGAAAATAGAAGGATTATACCTTAACATAATAAAGGCCATATTTGACAAAACTACAGCCAACATCATACTTACTGAGCAAACCCAAAAGTGTTTCCCTTAAGAATAGGAACAAGACAGGGGATGTCTGTTTCACCACTTATGCAACATAGTACGGGAAGTCTTAGCCATAGCAATCAGACAAGAAGAAGAGATAAAAGGTATCCAAATTGGAAAGGAGGAAGTGAAACTGTCATTATTTGCCGATGATATGATATTGTGCATGGAAAATCCTGAACATTCCACCAAAATATTTCTAGAGTTAATAAATGAATTGTCAACATAGCAGGGTACAAAATTAGCAATGCCATTTTCATGCTCCAATAATGAAATCTCAGAAAGTGAAATTAAACAAACAATCACATTTACAATTGCAACAAAAATATTAAGATACTGAGGAATCAACATAAGCCAGGAGATTAAAGACTGGTGTTGGGAAAACTGCAGGACATTGACAAAAGAGATACAGGAAAATATAAACAAATGTAAGAATACGCTGTGCTCATGGATTGGTAGAATCAACATCAAGTGTCCATACTACCCAAGGCAATCTATAGATTCAATGCAATTCCTATTAAAATAACAATGGTATATTTCATAGATCTAGAACAAACACTACAAAATTTTATATGGAACTAAAAAGATCCCAAATAGCCACAGAAACCTTGAAAAAGAAGAACAAAGTCTGGGAGGACCACAATACCAAGTATCAAGTTATATTACGAAGCCACTGTAATCAAAACAGCCTGCTACTGGCACAAGAACAGACACATAGATAAATGGAGACCCCAGAAAATATTTGACGAAGGAGGCAAGAGCATACAGGGAAGTCCAAGACAGTCTCTTTAATAAATAGTGCTGGGAAAGGGGACAGATACATGCAAAAGAATGAAACTAAAACACCAACTTATACCATACATAAGAATAAACTCAAAATGGATAAAAATAGACACTTTTCAAAAGAAGATATAAGGAAGGTCAAGAGACATATGAAAACATGCTCAAAGTCACTAATCATCCAAGAGATGCAAATCAAAACAACAATGAGGTAGCATCTCATACCTGTCAGAATGGCTACCATCCACAAATCAACAAATGACAAGTGCTGGCCAGGAATGCAGAGAAAAAGGATCTCTTTTGCAATGTTGGTGGGAATGCAGACTGGTGCAGCTACTGTGGAGAACAGTATGGCGTTTCCTCAAAAAGTTAAATATAGAACTCCCATTTGACCCAGAGATCCCACTTGTAGGAATATATCCCAAGAAACCAGAAACACCAATTAGAAATGATATATGCCCCCCTATGATCACAGTAGCACAATTTACCATAGGTAAGATTTGGAAACAGCCTAAGTGCCCATCAACAGATAAGTGGATTAAAAAACTGTGGTACATCTACACAATGGAATACTACTCTGCTATAAAAAAGAAATAATTCATACCATTTGAAATAGCAAGGATGGAACTGGAGAGCATTGTGCTAAGCGAAATAGGCCAGTTGGAGAAAGATAAATATCACATGATCTCACTCATTTGTGGAATATAATGAACAACATAAACTGATGGACAAAAATAGATCCAGAGACAGAAAAGCATCGATCAGACTGTCAAACCTCAGAGGGAAGGTAGGTGAGGGAGAGGGTAAGGGAGAGAGAAAAACCAAAGGACTAGTATGCGTGTATATAAGCCTAACCAATGGACACAAACAACAGGGCGGGTAAAGGCATGAGTGTGTGTGTGTGTGAGAAGGGGGTGGAGGACAATGGGGGGATAAGTATACATATGTAATACCTTAATCAATAAAGGGAGAAAAAGTTAAAATGTAAGACATTAAACCATTAAAATCTTAGAAGAAACCACTGGCAGCAAAATCTCAGACACTTCCCAATATAATATGTTTACTGATACATCTCCTAGGACAGTGGTTGGCAAACTCATTAGTCAACAGATCCAAATATCAATAGTACAATTGAACTTGCTTTTGTGAGCCAAATTTTTTAAACTTAAACTTCTTCTAACACCACTTCTTTAAAATAGACTCGCCCAGGCCATGGTATTTTGTGGAAGAACCACACTCAAGGGGCCAAAGAGCTGCATGTGGCTCCCAAGCCGCAGTTTGCCAACCATGGTCCTAGGACAATGGAAAGTAAGGAAAAATAAACAAATGAGACTACATAAAAAAAAAGCTTCTACACAACATAAAGAAACCAACAATAAAATGGCAAGAAAGCCCAATGCCTGGGAGAACATATTTGCCAAGGATACATATGGTAAGGTGGTAATTTCCAAAATATACAGAAAACTCATACAACTTATCAAAAAGAAGATAAACAATTCAATTAAAAATAGGCAAAAGACCTAAATAGACACTTCTCCAATGTGGACAGATAAAAGGTCAAGAGACATATGAAAAAATGCTCAAAGTCACTAATCATCTGAGAGATGTGAATCAAAATGACAATGAGATATTATCTCACACCTATCACTACCATCAATAAATGACAAGTGCTGATGAGGATGTGGAGAAAAGGGTACCCTAGTGCACTGCTGGTGTGAAAGCAGACTGGTGCAGTCATTGTGGAAAATAGTATGGATTTACTGAAAAAATTAAAAATGGAACTCCATTTGACCTAGTAATCCCACTTCTAGGAATATATCTTAAGAAATCAGAAATACTAATCAGAAAGAATATAAGTACCCTTGTGTTGATAGTACAATTTATAATAGCTAAGATTTGGAAATAAGCCCAAGTACATGTCAACAGATGAGTGGATAAAAATGCCATGGTACATCTATACAATGGAATACTATGCAGCTGTAAAATAGAAAGAACTCTTACCCTTTGAGACAGCATGGATGGATCTGGAGAGTATCATGCTAAGTGAAATAAGCTAGTGAAAAATAAGTATCACATGATTTTACTCATATGTGGGATCTAATGAACAACATAAACCCATGAACAAAATAAATCCAGAGACATAGTAACATGGAACACATTGTAGAACCTCAGAGGTAAAGCAGGGTAGAGTGGGTGCGTGGGAAACAAGCAATCAAAGATCTTGTATACATATATTCATAACCCATAGACACAGACAAGACGGTAGTGAAGGCCTTGGGTGGGAGTTGGGGGTGGGTCAGAAGAAGTCAATGGGGGGAAAGAGGGACATATGTCATACTTTCAACAATGAAAATTATTTTAAAAAACAAGAAAAAATATTATTCAGTGTTGTACATTTAGATTGTTTCTGCTTTTGTTGTTTTTTTATATACACAATGTTACAGCTATGCTTATATATCTAGCTATATTAGTTTATTTGGTTTTAGAGAGAGTGGCATGGAAAAATATCAACACAAATTGTTGACACATTTATTTTATCTTCCTTATGTAAAAAGCATATTTTATTGTTAATAAATAATATGTATGGCTGTCATCAAAACTAATTTATACTTATCTAAACTTTTACTTCTTTGTTTATGATTCATATAGTTACAAAATATTTTCTCCTAGGATTCTGCCAAATCTTCATGCAGATATTCATCCAAATGTATCTATATTCACATAACATTTCTCCTTCAGTTATAAACTTCCTTCCATCTTTGCCATGTTTTATATATGCTTTCATAAGTCAGAATGAAAATATTTAATGGCAGAATGTAAATTGCTAGACCATGAAGTAAATGCACAAATAGGCATCATAGGTTAAAGTTTAAGTCTAATCATGCTTTAAACTGAGTAACATGAAAGCATAAATATTAAGACATTGAGATATTTATTAAAATATTATCAGTGAAATAAATCAAGTCTTGAATCAAGTATAACAAAAATACATATTTCAATTAATTAAATCAATAAAAAATCAGTTAAACTGAAACAGAGAAAATTGATAAAAAGCAATAATGAAAGATAGGGCATGTATCAGTATTGGTATAAAGTCAAAAAGTTAGGCCCCTGCTTTCTCAGGAGTAATGACTTTCATTACTTGGTTGGATCTGGAGAGCATCATTTATTCTTCATTTATGCTTTCATTTATTCTTCATAATGGATGATGAAGTGTTACATGTTATGTTTGTTTTTTAAATAACTAAAGGCAAACTCCATTCATTCAGTACACAGTCAGCCAAAAATATGTTCCTGCTTGTAGAGTGCCTAAATCAAATGGAACCTTGTGACTTCAAAATAGTTTGCTATTTTGAGTTCCTTGCTCTTCCAAGGTACACACACACATAGGCAACTTGATCTCTTCCTACTATTTCATGATCAGTACAATGCCCTAAAGAGTAATTCCATGGGGCCCACATACCATTAATGAATCCAGAGAGTACATCCTGTTAATCCATGTGTTACTTCAAAGGATGTTAAAATATTACATCCCTTGATATGAGGCTATCACTTTCTATGTGAAATATGATGGTCTGTGGTCTGAAAAGTCAGATAAACAAGGGACAATGATAAAGAGTATCAATTTCACTATAAAGGTAATGGAATGTAAGATATGAAGTAAAGTTTCTTTTTGTATTTTTTATTTGTATGTTTGCTTGCTTTCTGAGTTCATAGTTTTGTTCTAATTAGCTCAAGTACCTTACATTTTCACCTTCAGGTATAGGAATTTTTATTGTCATTTCATGTCCAAAAGTAAAACAAAGTATGATGAAAATACAATAGACTAACCTTTGACAAAATGTAAAAAATCCTTTATAAAATGTAGTATAAAACTACATGGTATCAGGAAATACTTAACACTGATTTTTACGTATAATAACTCCGAGTCAAAATTATTAGATGATGACTAAGTTTAACAAATTAAACAATAGTTTAATGGACTCTAAGAGAATTTTAGTAATACACCATTTGTTCACTCATTCTTCCATATAGTCATTTATTCATTCAACAATATATGAATAACTAAGTGCAAGCTACTGATAAGTACCTAGATAATAGAATGAGACGAATGGACACAGGATACACTTTATGAAATATGCAGACAAAAATAATCACACCCATATATGATTGCAAACTGTGATCACTGAGGTGAATGGAAAGTCCAGGATGCAATGAGATCATATAGAAGAAGACAATCCAGTCTGTGATGACAGAAGGCTTCGTAAAGCAATACATTTTTTGAGATCCAACTGAAAGGCTGTGAGGTTCAGAGAAAGAAATCTTGGCTTACCTGAAGCCCCTGAGAAAGAACAGAAATATAGGCCCCCGAAGGACTCTACAAGTTAATAAAAAATGCTAACTATAGTACCCCTAACTTTTTTTGGTCCATTAAAGGCATGTGTTCTAACTTGTTCAGCAAGAAGCTAACGCTTTAAAAGTACAGGTTAGAAACAATTGGTTTGAACATTTTTTGTGAATAAAATTATTATCATGGTCAGCCTCAAAAAAAATGTCTGGTTTATCTTTTTCTGGTTGAACATTGTAGAAGACAGCACAGTATGCCACTCTTTACTTTGCCTTTATTATTTACCTAAAGACAATGGAGAACAAATGGTTGGATTCACAAACATCTTGCAATGTTAATATATTGCCCACTCTCGAAAATAAGTACCGCCCCTGTGAGGAGCCATGGATCACAGCATTTAAATAAATTCTAAGCCCTTAAAGTCCTAATCTTTTCCTTTAGAGAAAATTCTCAAATTTTTTTGAAAAAAAATAAAAGTCACACTTCCATCATTCTTTCTAAACCCATTCCCAGGACCAGCTGAAGTCAGTGGCCATCTGACTTCACCTCATCCTGGGAATGGGTTTAGAAAGAATGATCGCAAGGGTTTGATTTTTGCACTTTATTTTACAGGAACCTCAAATATATATACTCTCTAGATAATCTGTCTAAGCCATGTACAATTTCTGAATCTCGTGTTCTTGCCAAAGACTACAAGGTTTGTACTCTTTGCTATCTAATCCTTATCAAAATTTTAGATAAAGAAATAAGATATATGGAAGATTGCCTAAATGACATACAGCACATCCATTATTCAGGTCAGATCATCTAAATTTTACATCTCAATCTTACAAGGTCATGAATGTACTCATTGTAAATACCACAATTATAAATGTAATGCTTTACCACATTTTAAAATTGCTTTTATTGAACTTCACATTGGAATTATATATTTGGCACACACTGACAGATACCATAAGCAATAGCTTTGCTGTGTCTATTATGGGGTTACTGCTCATCCACAATATTACACAATATACATTCATGGAGACTAGGGCAAAAAATCCTTCAAGTCTAAGAATCAGAAAACATTGTGATTCCTTCTAGAAATCTTTTTTATTGTTTGATTTTTTTTAAATAGCATTTATCTTATAGTATAAGTACACTGTCTCCTTTAATTTAACTGCTAAATAGATAAAGGTAAATTTAAGGACAAGTCCTAGCAATTCAGCAGGCCTATATAAAAATTATCTCTATAAGCTGATCCTACTTCAATTAAAAAATATTTATTGTTGAAAGTATTAGTTATGTCCCCTTTTTTTCTCCCATTGACCCATTACAGCAGGAAGCTGCTCCCTGACCCAAGCCTCCATCGCCTATGGTCTGTGTCCATGGGTTATACATATATGCATACAAGTTCTTTCATTGATTTCACTCACTTACACCCACCTGCACTCTGAGGTTCAACAGTGTGTTCCAAGCTTCTATGTCACTGGATCAATTTGGTTAAACAGTTTATTTTGTTCATTAGATCTCACAGATGAGTGAGATCATGTGATACTTGTCTTTCCCTGACTGGCTTATTTCACTTAGCATAATACTCTTCTGGTCCCTTCATGCTGTCTCAAAGGGTAAGATCCTTCTGTTTTATGGCTGCATAATTTTCCATGATTATAAATGTACCACAGCTTTTTTTATCCACTCATCTACTGTGGGCACTTGGACTCTTATCAGATCTTAGCTATTATAAATTGTGCTGCTATGAACATAGGGGTGCATATATTCTTTCTGATCAGTGTTTCAGGGTTCCAAGGATATATTTCTAGATGTAAGATCATTGGGTCAAATGCCAGTTCCATTTTTTACTTTTTTAGGAAAGTCCATATTGTTTTCCATAATGGCTGCACCAGTCTGCATTCCCACCAGCAGTGCACTAGGGTTCCCTTATCTCCATATCCAGCACTTGTCATTTGTTGATTTATTGATGGTAGGCATTCTGACAGGTGTGAGGTGATACCCCGTTGTCATTTTAATTTGCATCTCTCTGATGATCAGTGACTTTCAGCTTTTTTTTTTTTTTCATATGTCTCTTGGTTATCTCTATGTCCATTTTGGATAAGTGTCTAGTAAGGTCATTGCCCATTTCTTAATTGGATTGTTTATCTTCCTTTTGTTAAGTTGTATGAGTTCATATATATTTTGGATATTGAATCTTTATCAGATTTATCGTTGCCAAATATGTGCACCCATATACTGGAGTCATTTTTATTTTGTTGAAGGCTTCTTTTGCTATGCAGAAGCTTTTTGTTTTGATGTAATCCCATTGTTTATTTTCTCCTTAATTTCCATTCCCACAAATATATTGCTAGAAGAGAGGTCTGAGATTTTGCTGCCTATGTTTTCTTCTAGGATATTTATGGTTTCGCACCTTACATGTAAGTCTTTTATTCATTATGAGTTTATTGTGTACGGTGTAAGTTGGTGGTCTAGTTTTTTTCTTTTCTTTTCTTTTTTCCCCACATGTATCTGTCCCATTTTCCTGGCACCATTTATCAAGCATAATGGCTTAAATTCATTTCTGGGTTCTCTGTTCTGCTCCATTGATCTATATGCCTGTTCTTGTGCCAGTACCAAGTTGTTTTGATTACAGTGGCTTTGAAGTATGTCTTGATATCTGATATGGTGATTCCTCCAAACTATGTTCTTCTTTCTCAAGATTACTGTGGCTATTTTGGGGTCTGTTTGAATTCATATAAATTTTTGTAATTTTTGTTCTAGATCTGTAAAATATGCCATTGATAATTTAATATGGATTGCACTGAGTCTATAGTTTGCTTTGGGTAGTATGGACATTTTAATGATGTTGATTCTACCAATCCATGAACAGGGTATATTCTTCCACTTGTTTATATTTTCCTGTATCTCTTTTGTCAACATCCTGTAGTTTTCCCAGTACAAGTCTTTTACCTCCTGGGTTAAGTTTATTCTTAGGTATACCAACTTTTGCTATTGCTGGGATAAATAGCATTATTTTTTTAGTTTCTTTTCAGATAATTCATTCTTGATACTATATAAAAATGCCATTGATTTTTGGGTGTTAATTATAAATCCTGCTACCTTGATGAATTCCTTTATTTAATGTAGTAGTTTTTGGGTTTTCTATATACAATATCATGTCACTTGTGAGTAATGACAGTTTTACTTCCTCCTTTCCAATGTGGATGACTTTTTTCTCTTCTTATTGTCTTATTGTTATAGACAGGACTTCTAGTATTATGTCGAATAAGAATGGTGAAAATGTACATTTCTGCCTTGTTCATGCTCTTAGAGGAAATAGTTTTAGTTTTTGCCTATTTAGTATGATCTTGGCTATCTGTTTGTCATATATGGCTTTTATTATATTGAGTTCTGGGGCCTCCATTCCCACTTTTCTAAGTATTTTTATCAAAACAGGGTGTTGGATTTTGTCAAATGCTTTTTCTGCATCAATTGATATGATCATGTGATTTTTGTAGTCTGATTTTATTAAGTTTCACTGAGTGGGGTAAGAGGTTTTTCCAACAGGGTGGGGCAATTGCTTCTGCCTACAGGCTGATTGGTAGTCTCTGTCTCTTAATGAGACTCAGGAACTCTAAGATATTTTCTAGTAGGGTGGGATAACTGCCTTCCTCCCAGGCAAAAAACAACCAGAGAATGCTGTCCTTTGCAGTGTGAGGAAATGACTCAGCACAGAAACTATAGTGGCTTCGCTTTGAAGTCCACCATCAGATCCCCCAAACCTGACTTCTGCTCACACAGCTCCAGTTCACTTTGTCCATCCTCTGCTGGAGTCCAGGGTAATTGGCTGCACACAAAATTTTGTTCATTATCCCTATAAGTGGGTGCCTGCATTTCCAGGCAGACCTGCTGGTTTTATCAGTCTGATGTTATGTCGGTACTTTTCTCAGTTCTGGTGCTCTGTGCTGGGGAGCCCATATAGGGTTTAGACTCCAGAGTTCTTTTTGGGAGCCTCCCACAGCTGAGATATCCCTTCAGACCTTCAGCTGCTGTCTGTGAGGTCCTAGACAATCCTCTTGTGCCTTAGTACTTCCTCACAGTCTCTATGTAGTCCCACTTTCTGTCCTTTGTTATCGGAATTCTCTTCAGATAGTTTTCAGTTGATTATTCAGGATGCTTTTTCTGTATTCCAGTTAGGTCCTGGGAGCATGTCAGTGTAGCATCTACTTACTCTCCAACCATTTTGGAATCCCTCTAGTTTTATTTATTTCCTCCATATATTTTTCTTCACTTGATCATATTCATGTTTATTATCATGGTTTTCAATTGATTAAAATCTTTGATATGATAGAATAAACCAAAATCTTATAACTCTTTAACTGGAGTTTATTTTTAAATTTATGTTTCTTATTTATTTTTTAAATTTAAATTTGATGTTGAAAATATTACAGATACCTGCTTCCCTCCACTTGATTCCCTGCCTTCAAACCTTAACTCCACTATTGCCTAAGCCCATGAGCTTTGCATATATGTATATTAGCATATAAGTGTTCAGTTAATTTCATCCCTGACCCCATTTCCCTCTGAGTTTAAATTAAGTTCAACCTAACTCTTTAAAATTAAGTGAAATATAATGTTTATAGATATGCATTATGAGAAAATTGCTTTTAAAAAACTTCAAGTATTTTTATTACCTATCTCAATTATTGATTTTAATTCTATATTGCCTACTATAATTTGAAATTTGCTGTGTGATGAAGGACAAAAATATCATTTTGCATACATTTTGTACTTTCTTGAGAGCAAAATATTAAATCTAATTTTAAAGAAAAGATTCCAGAGTCTACAATGAGATAAAAATTGGCGCCTCTATGAAATTTTATATACTAATCATCTTATAAACTTAAATTCTGTAGAGTTTAGGTCAATGGTACCAAAAGTGAGGGCATTCAGAGATATCAAACTTCTTTCTTCCCAATATTCTGGTACTCCTTAAGTATGAGTAGCAACCTTACAATGAGAACCTTTATGTTTATAAACACCTATCTTAAAATTTTGAAGTATTAATTAAATTTATCTGTATATAATGTTAATACCCAGAGATTTAATATAAAAACATAAATCTCTTATTGCCATGAATTATCTACACTAATAAACAAGAAACATACAAATTAACCATCACTCTGCTGCACCAAACCATGCTCACCAGCCAATCAGGAGCAAGTATGCCAATTAACCCATCCAAGATGGCAGCAGGCCATGGAGCTGGAACAAGCAGGAGGCTTGGGTTGTCCCAGGCAATGGAGGGAGCCAAGCTTCCTGCACTCCCTGGCAGGCCCTGGCTTCTGCTCAAGGCTACAAAGTTTCAATTATAGAAGATGAGTAAATCCTAGCCACTTGCTTCCAGCCAGCCCTGGTCTCCATCTAAGTAAGCACTAAAAAAAAAAGAAAAAAAGGAGGGGCTGGAACCTTGGGTTGCCAGGGGGTGATCAGGCCAGGATGGAATGGCAAAGGCCATTGAGGGTAAGTAAACCATCAGGGGGCCAGTTGAGGGTAAGCAGGCCATTAGTGGGGCTCAGTTAGAGGTGATCAGGACAATAGGGGGTGCAGTTTGGAGTAAGCAGGCCAGCAGGGGTTAGTTGGGAGTGAGCAGGCCAGTGGAGAGGGAAGGTGGGAGCAAGCATACCAATAGGAGGGGAAATTGGGGGTGAGTAGACCAGCAGGGTGGGCAGTTGGAGGTGAGCAGACCAGCAGGCAGAGTGGTTAGGGGCAATCAGGCAGACAGGCAGGCAGGTGAGTGGCTGGAGCCAGCAGACTTGGATTGTAAGAGGGTGTCCGACTGCTGGTTTAGGCTCGATCCGTATAAACTGGTAGTAAGACATTCTTTGAGGGGTCCCAGATTGATGAAGGTGTAGGCCGGGCTGAGGAACACCCCCCAGTGCATGAATTTTGTGCACCAGGCCACTAAAATAACTAAGTTCAAAGATAACTAGCAAAGAATAGATATTTAAAAATACTTAAAACATATAAAAATTCTCATAAACAAGTATATTGATATAATATTAGTATAAGGATAAAATGAATAGAACAGAATAGAACTTTGTTTTGTCAATGAAATGTACTTAATAATCCTCATTCATAAACAGTGGTGGCCAAGAAGAATTGTTTCCTGTGTTCCAATTGTACAGAGTTGGTTCTTATGCAACTAGAAACAAAGGAATGAATGGAAAAGTGCAATATCAGCATGGCACAGTATAGTACATGTTTGAAAGAGGAAGGCCTGATGAAATGCAAATACAAATATCCCTGAAAAATTAAAAGTAAGAAGGCTTGAAATGTTCAGAGAACAAATGTTAAAAAACTATGATCATAGGTTATTTCAAAGAGAAATGAACATGGCATTTGCATATAAAGAAAAACTGGGAGCTAAGTGGGCTGATCTGACACCCACATGTGCTGTTTTATTAACATGGAGGAAGCTTTTTCTGCAAAGGCCACCTGTGAGGAATAAGAGTTCCTACCCGACACCAGATCCCTAAGCCAGGGTGTTAGAGCTGGGAAGAGATGTTCCCCAAAGTACAGGTTATAAAAATAAACAGGGATTGTGCCTGAGTGACATGGAGGCTGCTGGAGACCCAGGTGTTCTATTTAAAAGTCGGCACATGAACCTACTCAGACTCCCAGCACTGGGAGGCTTTGGGGGACCCAGACACATACAGGGAGGAACTGTATTGTCTGGCATCAGGGCAGTAACTTGGGGGAAGATTTTTCCAAGACAAGGGTGCTTGCAGGGATCATTGTTCCTGTGCTGGGACCTCCCCAGTTCCACGGTTAACTGGCAGCCGTATCTGAGTCTCCACCAGCCTGGACCACAATGTATATTCCCTCCTAGGGATTCCCTGAGACCCCACCCCATAGAATCTGCAGTCCCACCCAAGCTCTTTGCAGCAGCTTTTCCATATGAATGGCCTGTCCAAGATCAGGCTTCAGACTTTGCTAAAAATCTCTCAAAGAAGCTGCAGCTGGTAACAATGTGTCCTAAACCTATCAATACCCAGCACTAACACCAGCCTGCCTGGCTTCACAGCTAGGCCTCACCTGGACTCCTCCAAGCCCAATACAAAGAGCAAGTAGCAGCCATCTGCAGATTCTGCTGTAGTTCCTTCTGGTTGGCTCCAAACAGTGGCTGGCTTTGCACCTCAAAAGAAGCCCTAGAGCCAGTGCACCTAATGGACAGCTTCTGACCATAGGACATTAAAATTCTACACAACCACAAGTGACACAGTTAAGAGGCAGACGCAGTGAGCACCAGAACATCACTGAAGTAAGTCCTGCTCCATAGGGGTGTTTCCCGAACAACAGTTCTCCAACTGTACTTGCATCTGGTCCTCACAGCCAATTGGCCTGGAGAGTAATTTCAACAGAAACCAAGACTCAACTATAAGTCTGTGCTTGCAGCCCACACAGGGGAACACCTAGAGTTCCCTGTTCAGGTGACTAGGGAGGATGAACCACTGTAGGACACCTACTAGACAAAGCCTCTCTATCAATTCCAGGATTCATAGCAGCTCTACCTAATACATGGAAACAAGATCAGGGAGGCAGCCAAAATGTGGAGACAAAGAAACATGTCACAGATTAAAGAAATGGAAGCAAGCAAACTACTGGATACAGAAATCAAAACTTGGTTATAAGGTCACACAAGGATTTGCATGAGACTTTCAAGGATATTAGAGAGAATGTAAAAAAATATGAAAAAGGGCAATTCAGAAATTAAGCATACACTAGCCAAAATGAAGAATAGTTTACAGGGATTCAACAATAGAGTAGAGGATTCTGAAAATAAAATCAACAATATGAACTATAATGAAGCAAAAAACACCAAATCAGAAGAGAAGAAAAAAGGAATCCAAAAATATGAAGATAGTGCAAGGAGCCTCTGTGAAAACTTGAGCACCAACATTCAAATTATGGGGGTACCAGAAGGAGAAGGAAGAGAGCAAGATATTGAAAATCTATTTGAAGAAATAATGACAGAAAACTTGCCCTACCTGGTGAAAGAAATACTTACAAGAAGCACAGGGAGTCCCAAACAGGAGGAATTCAAAGAGGCCCCCCAAGACACATCATAATTAACATGCCAAGAATTAAAGACAGAGAGAATCTTAAAACCAGGAAGAGAAAAGCAGTTACCTACAATGCAAGCAAAAGTGAAAGCAAGGAACTGAAGTTGAAGAATAAGAAAGGTTTATGATGCTTAATTTTCAAAGAAGAAGATTCTAGCTATGAGAAATTTCAATAATATATTCCATGTGAAAAGACTGTAATGAGGACAAAATCATAATCTCTTGCTTTAAAAATCAAACATATGTTGATTCAGGAAAAAAACAACAACACACAGTTGCTCCAAAATATTGATAGACATAAGGATTGACAGGATTTTCAAAATAAAAAGTGTAAAATTCTGCATCTTGAAGAAGAACTATCATAGTGACAGAACTCTTAGACTGTTTTTTAGTTGTAATAACTGCAGAGCCACTTGACTAAAATCCTAAAAAAAAAAGATAAATTCTGAAAAGAATAAGAGTATCAGATTTTTTTATATTGCACTTATTCTTTTGAGAAAAATTATTAGTTACTTGATGGTATTTTATAGCATTAAATAAAATGGACTCAAGATTACTGAAATTCAATTATTTTTGAATGGCCAACTGATAGGAAAATAATTATTTCTTCTAAAAATGAGTAACTGAATAAATTGGATAATTGGAAAGGGTCTCCTTTATCCATGTCACGTCTTTGATGAGGGACAAATCATTGTACCTCTGGCTTAGAAAGTAGAATGATTACATTTTCTTAGTTAGGAGAAGACCTTTTGGCAACCCATCCTTTCACTGAATAGAAGTGTCATATATAAATCTATTATGCATCCTCCCTCTTTTATACTTAGATAATAAATATGAAGTAATTTCTTCTGTACTTATAAAATGAATAAATTTCTCTGTACAAAATCAATGGAAAAGAAGATTTCACAATGTTTAATAGTATCACAAGGGCAGTACTGTGTAATACTTTTAGTCTGAAATAGATAAACTCAAATTATATTTTAACCCCCAGTAATAAGAACCATTAAATTTTGAAAACATTTGTTGCAAAATTAAAAGAGATAGTGGGTTTTAAGGCCATGAATATAGGCTCTGCTGTGTTTCCACTCACTGATTGTGAAAAAATACCAAAAATCACATACATGGACCGGTCTAAATATACAGAAAAAAATACTCAGTGAGAACTAATATATGCAGAAGTTAATGTTAATTGAACATAAAATATGTGAGAAACTAAACAAAAGATATTAATGAGTTAGATATAAATCTGCAAAGGAACTCATCCCTTTAATTCATACAAGTCCACTAAGATATTTATGCCAATAAAAGTTAATCTTGATTAAATTAGAAATCAAATATGAAGAGATGCCACACATGATCTAAATCATCCTCACACACAAACACTCATGTATTTTTTAATTTTGTCTGAGGACATAATCAAATCAGTACATGAAACATAATACAACAAACATCTAATTTACAATAAATCCTACATTTAAACATCACACAATGACAAATGTGAATGCTAGGTTTATAAAAGACAAAGTAACCACATTTTCTAGAAAATTGACTAGTCTTAGGAAGATCTGCTTTCAAAATCTATAGATTACTGGGTCAAATGGAAGTTCCATTTTTAAGAAACTAGAAACAACAATCAAAAAGGATTTATGCACCTCTATGTTCATAGCAGCACAATTTACAATAGCTACAATTTGGAAATAGCCTAGGTGCCCGTCAGCAGATGAGTGGATCAGAAAACTATGGTACATCTCCACAATGGAATTCTATGCTGCAATAAAAAAAAGAAGGAATTCTTACCATTTGCAGCAACCTGGATGGAACTGGAGAGCATTGTGCTAAGTGAAATAAGCCAGTCAATGAAGTAGAAACACATGATCTCACTCATTTGTGGACAATAAAGAACATTATAAACTGATGAACAAAAAGATAGATATAGAGGCAGTAAAGCATCAAAGAGACTGTCAAACTACAACAGGAAGGTTAAGGAGAGATGGGGTAAATAAGAGATCAACCAAAGGACTTGCATGTATGCATATAAGCATAACCAATGAACACAAGACACTGGGGGGTTAAGGTATACCTAGGAGGGGGGTGGGCAATGGGAAGATATGTATACATGTAATACATTAACAAAAAAATTGGAAAAAAATAAAATTACATCACAAAAAATAAAATAAAATAAAATCTATAGAGTTTTTACATTTTACTTAACCCCTCTTTGTCTCAGATTTTTTGTCTGTACATCTACTACATCTAATAGGATTGTTATTAAGATTTAATGAGATCCTATCTGCTTTAATGTTGTGTGTCCATATATATAGCAGAAACAAAATAAAGTAAGCTTCTAAAAGTGAGATTTTGTATAGAGTAATTTTTTTTTAAATTTTCATGGCATTTATTTTAACTAAAAATACAATTTTGTGTATAAACTTAGGCAACAGAAAAGCTTACAGATTAAACCTGGCTTTCTCTCTTTACTGTCCTCAAAGTACCTAACCTATCTCAGTGTTGGTCTTCTCATATGTAATTTGTGGATAAAATATTTTAAAAGCTTTTGATAAATTTCAAATAAAATAATGTAAACAAAAAAGACATGGAGTAAATACTCAATAAATTTTAATTTGCTTTATTTATGTCATCACAAATCTACAGCTTAAAAAATATTGTGAGTGAAATTTATGTATTTTGTATATTTCTCTGTTATTTATTCACTATCTTTCTACATACATGTTTGCTGAAAAAGGAAGTGGAGAATAAAGCCTGGAAATTTTGAGATACTGCTCCAAGGATGGTTTGTTACAGTAACACTGGTAAAGTAGGAAGAAATTTTTTTGGGGGTTTAATAAATCTTTATTGTTCAGGTTATTACAATTGTTCCTCTTTTTTCCCCATATCTCCCTTCTACTTGGCTCCCACCCTATCCTCTGCCCTTACTTCCCCCGAATTTTCCTCATCCATAGGTGTATGATTTTTGTGCAGTCTCTCCCTGCACTCCCCCTCATCTCTTTTCCCTTTAGAATTATCAGTCCACTCCCTTTCTATGACCCTAATTCTATTATATTCACCAGTTTATTCTGTTCATCAGATTTTTAATTCACTTGATTTTTAGATTCACTTGTTGTTCATAATTTTTACCTTTACCATTTTCTTCTTCCTCTTATTAAAGATTACCTTTCAGCATGTCATATAGTACTGGTTTGGTGTTGATGAACTCCTTTAGCTTTTTCTTATCTGTAAAGCTCTTTATCTGCCCTTCAGTTCTGAATGATAGCTTTGTTGGATAGAGTATTCTTGGTTGTAGGTTCTTGCTATTCATCATGTTGAATATTTCTTGCCACTCCTATCTGGCCTGTATAGTTTTTGTTGAGAAATCAGCTGACAATTGTATGGGTGCTCCCTTGTAGGTAATGAACTGCTTTTCTCTTGCTGCTTTTAATATTTTCTCTTTGTCTTTTGCTCTTGGTATTTTAATTATGATGTGACTTGGTGTGGTCCTCTTTGATTTCCTTTTGTTTGGGGTTCTGTGAGTTTCTTGAACTTGTAAGTCTATTTCTTTCACCAGGTGGGGGAAGTTTTCAGTCATTATTTCTTCAAATAGGTTTTCAATATCTTGCTCTCTCTCTTCTTCTGGCACCCCCATAATTCTGATGTTGGTACACTTGAAATTGTCCCAGAGGCTCCTTACACTATCTTCACAGTTTTTTATTCTTTTTTGCTTTTTGCTTTTTCAGTGGAGTGTTTTTGGCTTCTTTGTATTTCCAATCTTTGACTTGATTCTTGCAATCCTCTAGTCTGCTGTTAGGTTTCTGTATATTTTTTATTTCAGTCAGTGTATGTTTAATTTCTAAGTGGTTCTTTTTCATCTCCTCTTGGATCTAGCTAAATTTATCCATTTTTACTAAGAAATTCTTGAAAAACCTTATGACTGTGGTTTTGAACTCTATAACCAGTCATTTGTTTTCCTCCATTTCTTTCGTTTGTGATCTGTTCTTTTGTCTCTGCATATTTTGCTGCTTCCTTGAGTTGGTAGAGCACTTTCTGTGCTAGGTGTTCTATATGGCCCAGTAGCTCTGTCTTCTCAGTTACCTGTGGTTGACACTCTTGGTGCATTCCTTTGTGAACTGTGTGTACAGTCTTTTGTTATAGTTTATTCTTGATTGTTGTTGGTATCACTGGGGGGAATTGACCTCCAAGCCAATTGGTTGTGAGGATCAGCTGTGTCTGAGCACACACGCTTGTCTCCAGACTTCTGCCTTTCCAGTTCCCCTGAGTTTCCATACACTCAGGGGCCCGTATGAGCCTGGGTCCCTGGGGGTCTCGTTCAAAACTGGGGTTCATTGCAGTTGGATCTGGATTTCAGTGCTATTGTGAGGTTGTTTTCTTCACACTAGAGAAATCCAGTGACACAATCAGCAGTCAGTGTTCTGTGTGTGCACTTTTGCGCGCACTTTCGCGCACCACCATACCTCTGTCATTCATGGCTCCCCTAAGTTTCCATACACTCCTTTCTTTCCCAACATTCCAGACTCCCCCATAGGAGTCTCGCCTGGAGCTGGGGTTCAGTGCAAACAGAAGTGGGGTTTAGTGCTATTGTGAGGTTCTGTTTTCCTCCCACTAGAGAAAGCCAGTGGCACAATCAGCAGTCAGTGCTCTGTGTGCATGCACTTTCGCGGGCCTCCAGACCTCTGTCTTTCGTGGCTCCCCTAAATTTCTGTGCATTTCTTCCTTTTCACAACAGTCCAGACTCTCTTGTATGAGTCTTACATGGAGCTAGGGTTCAGTGCAGTCAGAAATGGGGTTCAGTGAAGACAGACGGGATTTTCTATATCCCTCCCTCTAGAGGAAACCAGCCAGACCCTCCTCTGCCCATCCTCTCCAAGAGTACCTCAGCTTTTTACAATTCCTCTGAGTCTTTGTGAGCCCCTCTCTTTCCTTCTAGTTGTAAAATTTTCACTCAGCCAGCTTTCCTGTGGTTCTACATGGTGTCTATTCTGTCTTTTAGTTGTAATTTTGAAGTTGTTGTGCAAGGCAGCACCTTAGGTATTCACCTATGCCACCATCTTGGTTTCTCCAAAAATTATTTCTAAGGAGAAAATTTCATTGAAAAGGTACTAGATATTCATGGTTATACTAATAAAAAGGCTCCATGACAACTAGCCTCCTTTTTTTTTTTTTTTTGTGGGAGCAGGAAGGCCATCAGCATATCCTTTTTGTCACACACACTTGTAGAACAAAAAATCTTTTCTTGTCTGGGGAAGTTCAAACAGTGGTGGAATAATTAAAAGCAAATTGTTCATCTTAGAATTTTAAAACCTTACATTTCATTAAAAAATGTGTTGCCCTAACAGCACAGAGACCTCTAGGAGAAGAAAGCTTTAGATCACTGGTGAAGGTTGGTCTGGCCTTCCCTTCTTTCTTCCCCAGGCTGTCTGGTCCTCCTAGGCTCTAGTTTTCCAGGAACCAGAAAGGTTTCTTTTCTCAGAATGGGACTGGAAAGGCCATGACACCTGTGCAGAGTGGCACCCTATATTGTGTGTGAGTCTTATAAGACCCTTTAAGGTAATCTGAGAACAGGGATTGGATGGTGCTATAAGCAGCTACCAAGACAGATCTCTGCAACAGCTGAGTTGAGCACTCATGACAGAAGCTCAGATTACTCCTTAAATATTAGGAAGATATGTAAGTTCTTCCTCCTACTCAACATGGTGTGATTGAACAACCAGAACATTTTAAATATCTGTTTTTTAGGCCCCTGTGATTCCATATTGAATGTGGTCTCAGAAATATAAAAATAAACAAAGAAATCACAATATGGTAAAATTAAAGCAGGAAACGAGAGAGAGAGAGAGAGAGAGAGAGAGAGAGAGAGAGAGAGAGAGAGAGAGAGAGAGAGAGAAAGAGAGAGAGAGAGATTAAAATTACTTAAGTAATGACCAGTTCCACAATAGTGGCAACATACACAAAATGCCAGAAGAGCAGAGGGAAGATGTCAAAGTGGTGATTTTTGAGGAGTGTTTTGAAAGTTGAATTGATAAAGAGAATGTTGAGAAAGACACAAGCTCTTCTGGGAAAGTTTGGCTCAGTGGATAGAGCATTTGCTTGCAGACTTAAGGGTCCCGGGTTCAATTCTGATCAAAGACAAACGCTGTGGTTGCATGCTCAATTACTGGCCCTAGTCAGGGAGTTTGCAGGAGGCAATCAGTCAATGTGTCTCTCTCACTTCAGTGTTTCTCTCTGTCTCTCCACATCCCTTGCACTCTCTCTAAATATCAATGGGAAAATATCCTCATTTATTTATTTATTAATAAATAAATAAATAAGTAAATAAGAATTTATGTAATGGCATAATGTACTCAGGAAATAATGAGTATACCAGTGCAAGTAGTATACAGCCAACAAATCAAAGGTGACATAACTTAAAGGAAAATAGTGCTAAAAATAATGATTCAAGGAAGTAAATATTGTGAAACCAAGAGCTCATGATAAAATGTAAGTCTTGAATTCAAACAGCCCAACGTATTTAACAATATTCTTGAGACTCCAACTTGCTTTTTTATTAAACAGGAAAAAATAAGATGCTTTTATCTAAAATTCCTATGTGACTCCAAATTAGAAATTGTCAACAGTGACAGAAGTAGATTTTCAGGGATATCTATATGAATCTTAAAGATTACAGTGTTAGCCTGGCTGCTGTGGGTCAATGATTGAGCATCGACCCATCAACCAAGAGGTCATGTCAGGGCACATGCCAGGGTTGAGGCTTTATTCCAATTAGGGAGCATGCAGGAAGCAGCCAATCATATTTCTCTCTCATTGATGTTTCTATTCAAATGTACAAATTAGAATCATCTATTATATATGACAATGCAAAATTAATTCAGTATAAATGTAAATAAACTAGCTGCCAGATTTTTCTTTATTGATTTCCTACTACAATAAGCACATGTTTTGCTCGTAAACAGGCAGCCATTGTACTATGTAGAAGCCATTGTTTCAGAAATTGAATCATGAATGGGAATCAAATTGATCTACTCTGGAGGAGAGAGAAAAGAGAGAGAGAGAGAGAGAGAGAGAGAGAGAGAGAGAGAGGGAGAGAAAAGAAGTAAAACCTTCTCACCATCCTTCAAACAGCTTACATTCCAGTGGATAAAGATAAATCATCAAAAGTAAAAAATAGTAAATTTTATAGTATGTTAAAAGATAATGAATGTTATAGTAAGAAATTAGAGAAGGATGAGGATGATGAATCAATGTGCCTGTAGGATTGCAATTTAAATAAGATAGTTAGGGCAGATTTCACTGAGAAAGTGACATTTTAGCAGACCTGAAGGAGGAGATGAAGTTAGTCATGCAAATACTGGAGGAAGAGCAACCTAGGCAAAGGGAACAGCCATTGCGAAGGCCCCTAGGAAGGAGCATGCCTAGGAGGGAATTGTTTGAAGGTTAGTGTGGCATGGAATAGAGAAAAGAAGCGGGAGTGTTTAAGATATGATATCAGATTGTATAAGGTTTTGTAGACCATTTTAAGGTTTTTACATTTTAATGGAGTGCAGGGAAAGAGTTTTGAATGGTGAGGGGAGATGATCTGATTTAGGTTTTAAAAGTACCTATCTAACTACTGTGCTGAAAACAGACTGTAAGGTATCAAGTATTAAGTTTGGCAGATTAAGAAGAAGGCAATTGTAAAAAATAAATGCAAGAGATGATGGTGGCTTGGAACAGGATGAAAGATGAGATAGTGAGAAGTGATTGAAATTTATGTTTTAGTGGAGCCCACGTAGAGCCAAATCTACCTTTAATGTTTATTTTTAAAATTCATTCATTTCTTCCATTTATTTAATTGATTTCAAGCATTTACTAAGCATTTATTGCAAGCAAAGTACTATATACATTAATATTATTCTACAATTTCAGACTGTCATTGTGTCATTTGCCATCTCTACTTTCTCACCACTCATTACAATAAAGTACCCTAAACTCTTGGTTTCAATCTATTGCTTACACTGAAACACATCTATGATTAAGCCAGGATAAGGTAAGCTATAACTCTGATAGCTGTTACTTAACAGATAATACATTGGGACAACTGCAAGAATTAGGAAAAAAAAAGAAAGCTCATTAGGGATCCAGAATACAGGCCTCTCTGGTCAAATGGAAATGGAACATTCAGGAGCCAGCTGACCTAGTCCTACCAGTAATCTCAATTTTACATGAATAAGTGGCAGCTATCCTTATGGGGAAAACTTTCTCTCCAACTCCACTATCCTAAAGCTACTAAATGCATCTCTAAATTCCCTTAAATGCCTCTACCTGCTTCAGTGATGCTTTGGTTAAGTAGAAACATGATGATGTTCTTTTGGCTACTGTGGCTCTGTGGGCACAACCCAAGACAATCCTTATAGCCTCAACCAAAACTCCCTTTGAGAACCAGGATACGTTTTTAATAACTCTTGGGCAGTTGACAATGACCCAGTTATATGGTCTACCACCTGGGAGATCACAGATTGGCAAATTAAAGATACCTACCTAGGACTGAAAACTACAGGGGGGGATTGTGGCTGGTTATCAGATAGTCTGAGACACTCCTGTAGGTGCCCATAGTAAGAACCTGTTCTCTGACTAGATCAACTGGAATCAAGAAGCTGATCAAGCCTGTTCCAGCCACATCATAACTACTGACTACTACCTGAATTCATTATCATAGCAAACATGGCAGCGCATCCACAATCATAAACTGGACACACCTAAAACATCTCTATGTTCCTGATGCAGAAGCTACTGGTGTATGCCAGACCTTCAACATTAGCCGTAAATTAGTATATTGGCACAGGGTACAAGAGACTGTACTTTACACATTGTTTGTCAAAAACTGTGAAGAGTCAATCATGAAAACTAACAAACTAGCAGGTTTCCTGAACTATAATTCCCATAAAGTAATACAAAGAGGGCTAGTGAGAATTGTATACACATTGGTTGAGCTTAGGGAACCTGGATATTTTCTGTTTGCTTGTTTTTATTAATTTTCATTGGAGCATATTTTGCCATTGGATTTTAGAGAGAGTGGAAAGAAGGGAGAAGAGAGAAAAAAAACATCGATGTGAGAGAGACACTTTGACCAGCTGCCTCCCACACATGCCCCAACCTGAGGTTGGGGATTAAGCCTACAACCGAAGTGTATGCCCTTTATCAGAATCAAACTTGGGGCCCTTGGATCCGAGGCCCGATGCTCTATAAACTAAGCCAAATTGGCTAGGGCAGAGCTTAGATATTTTATAATGGGAAATGTTTATCCCATCTTTATTGCAGAGGCATACATTGTCTATATTATAATGAACAGTGAAAAAACTTGCTCTCTGCTCCAGAAAAAGGCTATATCCCTATCTTCCAAGACTATTCACTGTACAAATGCTCTTGAAGAGATATTCTGTAACAAAAGAGCAGATAATTCCTGTGCTCACAAAAATGCATAGAAACCTGAAAGAGCCATGGAGAACTGTCTCCCAATAGCATTGATGACACTTGCTCTTGGAAAATTGACTATATTGGACTTTTTTCCCCTCCCAAGGCTACTGTTGCTACTTAACACGTTTTCACATCACAGTAGCACTATTAGTAGTTTAATCGGCCAACTCTGGCCACATCATTTTGGCCCTTGAAACTTAACTGTGTTATATATCAGCTTCTGGACTATCTACAATCTGACAATAGTGCACCTTTTATCACAAAGGTCACCCAAAATAGACTGAAACCATGTTATTTGACAAACAATTGATGTTCCCTGCTGTCCACAGGCATTTCCATTGTCAGGGACTGGAAGAGCCACCTCAAAAAGCAATTCAGAAAGATTTCTGATCTCATTTCCTTCATCTTCTCTTGGTCCCCACATCTAAAGAGAGTGATTTTGTCATCAAATGCATCTGTCCACAGAAATGGCTTATCCCTTTTGACCAACTCCTGGATAATAATCAGAATGAAAGAGGTGAGAGTTATATAGGCCTATTTTGTATACTTGGGATTCTATTCTGAGCATTCCTAAATATGATACACTATTCTTTACCCTAACAAGTCCTAGTCAGTCTGGTAATAAATTCTAAGTGGCAACCCAATTATGAAGGGCCCCGGAGAATTCAAACTTAATTGTAGTTCAATTTCCTTTACACTATAGTTGGATTAACATAATCCTAGATCATAAGTATAATGAACACTGAGTTGAATGTTTATCCATCCCCCTTCAGTGACCTATGAGGGCACTGTGGAAGAATACCTTAGACTCTACAGGTGGAAGAGAGGAGGAACAAGTAATGGTCCTCGACCCTTATATCTTGTTTAAATCCTCTTGATATTAATTCATATTTTTCTCCTGATCCCATCAGCCTTGAGTTAGAGGGTGTATGGCAATCAAAGTTGCAGCAATTCAGGGACTTTTCCCATGTTACTTAATCATACTAATGTAAAATAGTGATACAACTAAAGATTAGCAACACATTTCAAAGAGAAAAAATGAGTGTCTTCAGTTACGTTTTTATCTGAGGAAGAATGGGTCATAGACTATTTTCTCATTGGGGGATTGCTTTTTGGCCCATCTATTTCCCCTATAATTATTGGCAATGACACCGAAGATTAGCATGTCAGTATAAACTCCCTTTTGTGGGTTATAATGGATAATTGACTGGTCTTACACTGATCTTAGCTTACTAAAATAGGACCTACTAGTATTTCTTGGTATTTATTCAAAATTGGCTGAGACTAGGACTCAGGGGGCATATCTGACATCAATAGTGCAGTTGTTCTTATCTGCCTGTTTAAATCCTATTAATAGTTGCCCTAATGAAATACTTCTTTAAATATATTTTATTGATTTTCTACAGAAAGGAAGGGAGAAAGACAGAGAGCCAGAAACATCGATAAGAGAGAAACATCAAACAGCTGCCTCCTGCACACCCCCCACTAGAGATCTGCCCGCAACCAAGGTACATGCCCTGACCGGAATCGAACCTGGTACCCCTCAATCCACAGGATGACACTCTATCCACTGAGCCAATCCGATCTCGGCTTAATTAAATACTCTATGAGACAAATTGAAATGGTTTGACCCCAATGTCTATCAGTCAGATTAATCATAATGGCCAACAAGATAGCCAACTCATGAAAATTCACCAAAAGCCAAGACAATGTATGTGGTAGCAAAATAATGGCCTCCCAAAGATGTCCACATTTCAAACCCTGGAACCTATGAAATTGTTACATTATATTACTGAAGGTAATTAAAGTTACAGATGAAATTAAGGTTACTAATCCACTGACCTTACAATATGGGGGTTATCTGGATTATCTGGTGGTTCCACTTTAACCAGAGGGATCTTAAATATGGAAAAAGGAGGCAGATGAGGCCACGTCACAATAAAGTGGTGTGAGAAACACTTAACCTTCCATTGCTAACTTTGGAAATTGAAGAAGCCCAAGAGCGAAGGCCTGCGATGGTCTTTAGAAGCTGGAAAAGACTAGAAAACAGATTCTTCCTTGGAGCCCTGAAAAGAAACACATCCTGTTGACACCTTGATTTTAGCCCAGTGATATCCATTTTAAATGTCTGACCTCCAGAACTGTAATGTAATAAATATGTGTTGTCTTAAAGCACAGAGTTTGTGGCAACCTGTTAGACCAACAATAAAAAAGAAACAGTATAGAGTTCAAAGGTAGAAAAGACACTCTCCCTTGACCATCTGCCCCTCCTATATCTTTTAGAAATGCACCAAAAAATGCAAGACCCTATTATATCTTTTCCTGCTCCATTGTTCAAGGTTGTTTTTGCAGCAATGAACTTTGAAAGATGAGATATTGTATCTTTCTGGAACAACAAGCAGGCAGATTTCCATAACTAAGTGTTCCTCAGCTATAACATATACTCCCTGTGCATATAGCACCTATGTGCCCACAGCACTTAGGAGCAAAGGACCTGAGGCAAACATGCTTATTGATGCTCCATGCTGCTTGCTGTGCTGTAACTAATACAAGTCTCTTATCTAAGAATTTCACATGTTTTGCCAGAATCCCTGAAACAATAATAGGCATCATGACGTGTTAGATTGTAAGTAAGATAAAATCAAATACCAGACCTGACACTATCTGGGTAATAGAAAAGAGCATCTCATACTTCAATACGTAAATTTCATTCTCTAAATAATACAAATTAAGGATATAGAAAAAAGTCATACAGTATAGCATTTTAAAATTCCAATAGCTTTCTTACTACTCTCCTGTGTACCCCAGGGGTAATATGCATAAGTTATGTAGAGCCACTTACAAGTGCCCAAGTCTAGTTCTTCTATTTATTAGTTGTGTGACCTTGAGAAAGTTATGTAACTCATCTGTCAAATGGGAATAGCAATAGCTACCTCAAAAAGGTTGTTGAGATATTAAATGAGTTAATACATTTAAAGTGATTAGAAAAACTGACACACAATAGCACTCAACAAATTTTAAATATTTTTATTACTAATTGCACTTCAATGACATTTGGTCAGGAATGATGAGCATCCAAGGGATGGGAAAGAAAGAACAATTGCCCTTCTAATTCCAAACCACCCACTATAACAATTTATTTATAACAAATAAAAGACATATATAATTTAAAATAATGTTTTATAATAATATTTAAGGAGGATATCAAATATTGAGTCATATTTTAAATGAAGTCACTCAAGATGGCTCTCAAAAGCAGTATTTATTCAAGAAATCTCTGTGTTTGTGCTATATAGTATTCAATGTATTTGCATAAAATATCTGATTAACACTATAATTTAATTTATTGAAAAGAACTGTAATACTCTAAAACTATTGATATAAAGAGATTTATTCAATGGAATAAATAAAATAATTGTGAAGTTAATGAAATGACTACTGAAGCCACTTTAAAAGAGAAATATAGTTTTTCTTCTTTTCACTGAATGTTTAAAACTCTCCTTCAAGCCCCTTGATAAATCTATTGATCTGTGAAACACAGTGGACTACAGGGAGAGAATTCAGTTTATATTATGTATCAAATGATGAGATGATTAATGATTATAGCATTTTGCAATTAAACATCTTATAAACCTTTTAACTGATTGACAAAAAAGGTCTAACATACTGTTTTGTCATTCTCATGTTAATGATATAAACAATAATGTTAAAAGATATAGAAAATAATATGGCATAAGAAACATAAAAATACTTAAAGATAAAATATATGAAATATCTAGTTCATTACTCACTGTATATATAACATGTCTTCTTTTTAAAGTGCAGATTTATTTTCTATTCTTAAATATTTTGCTTTTAAAGTTGTTATAGAAACATTTCAAATCACTTATTTGGATGTATAGAGGAGAAATGTGGGAAATATTAACTATAATCAAAGATTAAATACTGATAATAGAAAAAGAAATCATCTGCATCTCAATTTACAGTATTTTCAGAAATTATATTTTAATAACATAACAGTGGAATCCTAAGCAGAAATGAAAGCAAGGATATATCATATCTTTATTACTGAGAATGCTTGACCAGTGGGGCACCAGATTAATTGTATATAGCAGTAAACTGCACACTAATTAGAGAATTGCATCCGGTTAAGAATTGAATAATTTTTTTTTCATTTTAAATTTTATTTTATTTCATGAAAAATACATATTCTTTGAATGAAGTTTAAATCATACAGAAAATTTTCTATAACAAAATTAAAATATTATAACTATGTCCTAGAAATAAACACTGGTAATAGTTTGGTGTGTATAATGTGTGTATATAACATTTTTTCTAGTAATTCTCTTATAAGTAATTTAACAATTTAAGCAAAAAATATATATATATGTCATTGAAACAATATTTTGTAACCTGCATTATTGACTTAAGTAGCATTGCCTAGATAGGCTATAATTTAACCTGTTTCTCTTCCCGTGGTTATTTAGGCCGATTCTTCCTCTGTGATGTGAGGAAACAAGAAAACATATATCTAATTGCCTGATATAGGACTATAAGAAGTTGAACTAGAGAAACAGATATCTTCAATAAGAAAAATAATAATGTTTTAAAATCTATTTTTCCATTTTCTGCAAAATTACATAAAAAGTGGGTGGGTAAATTGTGTGTGTAGATGCATATGTGTGTGTGTATAGGGTTAGGTGCTTGAAAGAGTGGAGGAACCCTTTCCGTAAAGAAAATTCTCAGAAACACAAGAATCTTTCTGTCATAACCTAAGTATGTAACTGGCTACTATGTAATTATTTAATTTTTATAAATTATTTTCAGAAGACAAAGGACTCAGAAACCATTTTTTTATTCTTTTAATAACCTTTCTGAACTCTTGAAAGATACACTCCCATCTCTGTTTTCCTCTTCAAGCTCCTCAGTCCTCTCCCCTAAGTGGGTCCTGCATTATGCAAATAGAGATCACTGTAAAGTGAAAGTCTAGTTAGGGTCCAAATCCTCAAATAATGATTAAAATGAGTATATTAGCATATTTATAGCCCGAAGTAACAAAATAATTTAAATAAAAAAGGATTAAGTAGAAAAAAAGTTACTATCTTACTTGCTCAAGTGGTAAGAAGGGCTCCAGGTATTATAAATAATTAATCAAATACCAAATTTATTTATATGTTTAATGAATTTATTTAACATTATTTAATATTTATTAATTTAATAGACTATAAGTAAACAAGTTCTGGCAAAGGAATGGAATTATCATAATTGGCCTAAACTAGTCCGTATCCACCAGTGGGAGCAAGGATAGGGTCAGTTTCCCATGAAGCATATGCTATGTGGAGTAATAAGTTATCTCTGAACGACAGTGTTCTGTTTTCAGAGAGGACATGTTGGAGTAAAAACCAGTAGTGTCTACTTCAAGTATAGTGACAGGCCAAGACTGACCCAATGTACACCTGTTTTCTATAGTAAATGATGATAGAATCCTTTTTTATCATGAAGTATCCTGGACGATGCATATAATGTGGTCTAGTTATAAGGTGCATTTTTTAAGATTTCAAAATTGAGTTATAATGCATTTTTATTATAATTATATATGAAAGTTGCTCAACTTGTAGTGGAAATAAAAAAGTTTCTGAAAACATGGTTAGCTTATAAATTTTTAAAGTAATTGTGAAACAATTCTTTCCAATTGACTAAAAAACTAATCATACATCATTCTTACCAATTCTTCCCGCTCTACCCCTTAACCCCCCAGCCAAGCAGCAGCTTTATTGGTGATACTAGAGTTTTTACATACCATACAATATATGTGGAATATTCCCCAGAGCTCCAGAGAATTCCTCCAGATGTCCAAAACAATACTGTGTGGTACTTATACTGGAATGATATAAATAAAGCTTTGGTGAACAGGTAATCAGAAGAGTGAATAGACAGATAATGCGCACACACACCTCTCTCAGCATGAATTGAGCTGTGGGCCAAGAGGGTAACTTCGTAAGTGATTAGACATTGGGCTGCACTGGGTCCAGCCACAGGAGGAGGAGGAGTGTCTAGAGATGAGACTCAGCTTGACCCAGTTGTTCATCTTCATCGACAGGTACCTCTTCTTGCCTTACTCAAAGCCCTTCTTATAGTCCTGGCCTTAGGAAGAAGCTGGGGCACAGGCAGCAACTTGCCCTCCTAGCTTAGAAACACTTAGTGAAGAAGGCACTCGCTAGCCTGTAGCGCTTCTCCAAGTTGTCCACCACAGGCTCCGGGTCCAAAAGAACATAATTTTCCATGGACTTATTATTGCTCCTGAAGTTCATCTGCCCAAAGATGGCGAGGATGTATCTTTTCTGATCTTGTGAAAGTTACTGGCATCCACAGAAGCCGTGACCAAGCTGGTCTAGCAGTGACGTGGAGCTATGATTCCTGGTACATCCTCCATGAGCTTCATAATTACACCTCCAAGCACAAAGCTGTGCAGCTTACAGTCCAAAGGCTCCACCAAGGGATCAATATAGACTGGTTATAGCAGGTTGTATTCAGCTCTGGGTTCAGGGCCGGTTGGATGTCCTGGTTGCTTCACTTAGTCTCCATGTGATCCCATTTCTGGCCCTCCTACAGCTTTCACCCCTCCTCCTCCTGCTCCTGGAAGGAGTATATAACTCTTGCATACTTCTCAGAAACAGGGGCACATACTAAGGATGACCTTCGAGGTCAGTTTTTAGTACCTGTGAGGATGTTCCCGGACATCATGTTGACCTCATGATCACGGAGTGTTTGGAGGTGCAGGTGATTCCTGAGCTGACGAGCGCCGCCTCACCAGGGCAAAGGAATGACAGAAAGTCCATGGGTGGACCTGGGTCAGGGCAGCCAGCAGCACTCCTGGTTCTGGCTCCTAGAGTGCCAGGTGCTAATGATGGACCTGGCCTCCTCAAACATCTTCAGGATGGTTCCTCTGTGGACATTCTTGGCCATGCTGCCATTGTCTGGCCACATGGTCCAGGAGACCTGGATGGCAGGCAGGTGTCCACTGTGGCGCCCAATGTTCTAGCAGAGGTGGGTGCAATGCTGAAGGACAACGCAGGTGTATGGCAGGCCTGGGGCATCTTACCAATTTACTTCTTTATTTTAAAAATTTATCTTTATTGTTGAAAGTATCAAATGTCTAATTTTTCCCCATTTACCCCTTCTATCCCACACCCAGCTTCACCACACTATTGCCTGTGCCTGTGGGTTATACATATATGCATATAAGTTCTTCAGTTCATCTCTCAACCCCCACCCCCACCCGCACACTCCCTTTGAGATCCTCAGTCTGTCCCATACTTCTATGTCCCTGGATTTCTTTGTTCATCAGTTTATTTTGCTCTTTAGATTTTACATATGAGTGAGATCATGTCATACTGTTTTTCTTAAAATGTAGATTTAATGTATTCTTACCAACATTTTTGTACCTTAATCCATGTTTTGCCATTTGAAAAAAGAAAGGTGGTGTATTTTAAAGTGTATTTTATAATTTAGAATTTAACTCATTTAGACTACACTACCTTCCAAACATTTTTTAAAAATATATTTTATTGATTTTTTTACAGAGAGGAAGGGAGAGGGATAGAAAGTTAGAAACATCGATGAAAGAGACATCGATCAGCTGCCTCCTGCACGCCCCCTACTGGGGATGTGCCCGCAACCAATGTACATGCCCTTGCTCAGAATTGAACCTGGGACCCTTCAGTTCGCAGGCCGATGCTCTATTCACTGAGCCAAACCGGTTTTGGCCCTTCCAAACATTTAATGAACTGAGTGACAAACTACACCATAAACTTCTTTATGCTTAAATATATACTGTTTTGGGTCGCATAGAATCACATGGGAAAGAGAGGCTGTGGAGGGCTTTGGACCTAGCCTGCCTTATGAGTTCTGCCACACATACACTATAGAATAAGCTTGTCAAACTCAAAGGCTAATACAGGACAAGTAAACAAGGTTTAAGTTTAACTGGGCGGCAAAAAAAAAAAAAGCTTCAAGTTTCATAGAAATGTAGGTTTATTTCGATAGAGGCATGCTGAATACAAAGGGCTGAAATAAATCAGTAAACCTTTAACATAAAATAATAGAATATTTTAATAATAATTAATATTTTTTCTTGAACATTAACTTATCAGACACTGAACAACTTCACAAATTAATAATGCAAATAAACCTATTTTTCTTGTTCTCCAAAAGCAGACTATTTCCTGTTGTGCACACCAAACAAGTCAGTATAAGATTAATGACATGGCCTTTGGCTGCTAAAATATTCACTGCTGGTATTAGTGGAGAGAAATGGTGAGCCTGTGCCTAAGGCATGTAAGGGAAATGAATGCAACATGATTATAGTAATCAGTCATTAGTGAACATTGTAGTTCATTATTAATAATTATGTATAACAGGATATTATAAAAATTAAGTTACAAAACTTTTATTAAAAATGTTTCTTACATACCGTTATTTGGCTGGGCTGCAAAAATCTTCATTGTGGGCCACATGCAGCCCGCAGGCCACAAGTTTGACATGCTTGCTATAGAACCAACATTGGGTAAATTATTAAACTGTTCTGGGCCCTGCTTGATCAGTAAAATGGGACAACAATGGTCTCTACCTCACAAGTATCTAACTCATAGATTGTGAGAATTAAATGCATTAATGTTGGTGAATCACTTAGAGGAGTACCAGGTACTAAATAAATGTCAGATCATCATCTTTATCATCACCATCACCACGATCACCACCACCACCACCACATGGAACCAAGGAAGCCACAAGGGACTTTACTGTGCATGAATTTTATACATTGGGCCTCTAGTTTTTCTTATAAATGTAACAGTATTATATTCAAGAAAATAAATGTCACAGGACAGTTTCTAAAATCTGTCATGTGAACACATACTCTTAATTAATGAATAAAATACTCAAGATTACCAGTACCTTTTATTAGGCTCAGGATTGCCGTTATTTTTCCAATCTTATTATAGAATGCAGTTTGGCAAAACCACTCATTTGTGTTGTTTATTACATTCTCTGAGGCTCCTGATCCATGCATTTAAGTATCAGAAGAAAAATCATCACACTATTGTATTCTCAAAAGTTTTTATTCATATTACTTTCTTACAGAGGACCCATTAATTAACACCCAAAATATGGCAATTGAGAATTATTTTTAACATTTAATTGTATGGGCAAAACAAGAACATTTAGTATATTTTTATATACTGAATATAACCAGTTTTCACATCTGTTTCACTGCTTTGCCTCTCTCATGGGATTAAACCTGCCAAATTATTCCATTTGATTTCAGAGAAGTCTCATATGGAAATTTATTTTATTTACTTTATTTTCAATTAATTGGTTCAGTAAGCATTAGCAACTCTGAGACAGAGTTTCCATCGTTAGGCAAAGATGTCAATCTATATTAGACTTACTGTGCTGTGAGTTTCAGCTAGAAAGCTGGATAAGGCAGGGCAATAGGGAAAGTGTGAGCAGGGCCTACTAAAGCCACAGTAAAGAGAAAGAAAGTTCTACCCAGGCTCTCAAATGCATCGCTTGTACAATACCACATGCTGGGTTCAACACACAAAGAGCTTCTTAATAAGGCTGACAGCTAAAGCATTAAACCTAACTTTACTTTACATGTCACCTACAATAATAGTTCTCTGTTCTCCAGCAGACAATAGTAAAAATTTGAATTGCCAACAGTTAAAAATAAGGTTTCATATTCACCCTTTGGATTCCATAAAGAGGGGGAAATTTTCAACCTGTATAGTATTTCTTCTATAACATCTTCAAACAATTACTAATAAACAGTAGTTCCAGTGAACCTTTACTTGCAAATTTGTATGAAAGCTTAAATGTACCTGCTGGATGAAATTTTAACCATAACACAATCAGAAAACTTGAACAATAACTCATTTTGAGAAAATAATATGATTAAAGACTAATTCCAAGAAGTTTGGGGCAATACTGTTAGATGCCATGAAAATGTTTCCCAGAGCACAAACTTTGTAATGAGTGATGTTGGTTCATACTTGATATGGACTGTGAAAAGCATATTATCATAATGGTGCTCTTCCCAGTAAATAAAACCATTAAAAATGTATTTAATTTTCAGTTGGACTGAGAAGCAGGCCAGTTAAAATCCATATTTCGTCATATTTTATAAAATATGTTACTATTGAGTCATTTTAAACCAAAATTTTAAATTATAAATGTAAACACTCTTTTTTATATACTGTATAGGGATAAGAGTTCATATTTTTCTTTTTAAATATAAAACCATATTTTTGCCCAGGTTCTATCATCATGGTAAATAAATAGGAATAAAATATAGAATGAAGAATTAGTGAAGGTTAATAACAACAATGTGTTGCTCTATTATTTGCTGATACATACTTCTCAACTTCCTTTTCTGGAGATCAAATATATTATTTTTCTAGTGAACTCAACATTTCAAAGCATAGCATCCCACATATAGCATGTAAAAAATGTATACACATTTTGAATGGTTATAAAGTCAGTGCTCATTAACATACAATTCATTTTCAAAGTTTAAAAGATTCTACAGAAATGAATAGTTTTATTTGTAAATGCCTATTTTCAAACTAATGACCATTCTGGTCCAGGCATTGCTGATAATGCAAAAGCAATGGAATAGAAAACATCCAAAATCATTTTGTTTGGTATTGTAAGCCCTCAATTCATAGACTGTTGCTAGTTTTGTACCATAAACTTTATATTTTATATATCTCCATAAAAAAGTCTAGGGGATAAATTTTCTTTGCTCAAAGCTTAGTCTGGCTTCACCCATTATTTCAAATCAGTTAAACTTGAAAAGTAGTTATAATTGAGTTATCAGCTGTTAAGCTGTGTATACTTTTGGGGGGGACATTTGTAATAATTAGAAAGGAAGTGTTGGTTCTTCAACTGCATTTTCAAACAGCTGGTAACATTTTAGGATGAATTTCTTTGTTCAAAACTTAGTCTAGCCTAAAAGAAAACAATATCAGGTGAGTAATCAGCTATAAAATTATAACTACATGTTTTTGGGACACCCTGGAAATGTACATATATCTAGATACTTTCATGTAACTCCATTCTTTACAACTCTGTAAAGACATTAAAGAAAAACAATAGAAAACTAGCATGATAGGTTAGTAAAATATATCCTGCAAGTTCAGATTCTGTAAGGTAAGAGTGTTTTTAACTATTCCAAACAGCTCTTCTACGAAAGAACTAGTACCAAGCCAGAAACCACACCTGCCCAGGTCCAAGCAAGCTTGATTCTCCTGCATTGATATGATCAATAGACAGGTTAAAAGTGGCCTCTCTCTATAAAATCAGTATTTGGGGTGAAATCTAAACATTTCACATTTTCTACTCACTGAGTTTGACACCTTGTACATATACATGCCTATCCCATTACATTTACTTATAGACCATATATTTAGTACAAAAGCCAAGGGTAGTGATGAAATTTGTGGAAATAACTTTATTAGTATGATATCCTATCTAATTAAAGAGTAATATGCAAATTGACCATCACTCCAACATACAAGATGGCTGCCCCCATGTGATCAAAGATGGCTGCCCCAATGTGGACACAAGATGGCTGCCATACGATGGCCAGCAGGGTAGGAATCATGCCTGCAAGGGAGGGCAGTTGTGGGTGATTAGGCTTTCAGGGGAGAGCAGTTGGGGGAACCAGGCCTGCAACAAAGGACAGTTGGGGGCAATCAAGCCTACAGGTGAGGGCAATTAGGGGTGACCTGGCCAGCAGAGGAGGGAAGTTGCAGGCAACTGGGTCTGCAGGGAAGGGCAGTTGGGGGGAGTGGGGGACCTAGGCCTGCAGGGGAGAGCAGTTGAGGGGGACCAGGCCTGCAAGGGAGGAGAGTTAAGGGCAAATAGGCTAGCAGGGGAGCAGTTAGGCATCAATCAGGTTGGCAGGGGAGTGGTTAGTGGGTGATCAGGCTGGCAAACAGAAACAGTTAGAGGCAATCAGGAATGTAGGCAGGCAAGCAGTTGGGAGTCAGCAGTCCTAGATTGTGGCCTAAACAGGCAGTTGGACATTCCTCAAGGGGTTCCAGATTGGAAAGTGCAGGCTGAGCTGAAGGACATTCCCCCACTGTGCATGAATTTCATGCATCAGGCCACTAGTATATAATAAAAACCCAGAGACCATTATGGTGGATCGACCAGAATGACCGGTCAAGCAGTTGCATGATGTGCACTGACCATCAGTGGCCAGATGTTCAAACCAGGAGGAGGCGGAGAGGGCACAGTGAGGTCTGCAGGCCATGCGATGACCCAGGGATCCCAGGAACTGCAAGCCCATGGCTTGCTATCCAATAAAAAAAATAAACTGGAAAAAAAATCAGTCTAACATCACCACCCTGGGAAGAATGGATCCTGGAGGGAAAAGCCTCCCCAAATCCCTCCTGGCCCAGCTGGCACAATGCTGGCATGTGGGGACTCACCAGTGACATGCAAGAAGTGAAGCCCCTCCAACTCCAAAGCTGTTCACACCCACAGCTGCTCCCCATCCAGCTCTAAAGAGGACACAGTGCTGCTAGGCAGCCTCAGCTCCCACTTCCAGCTTCTGGCTTCCTGCCCACACTTCATATACTACATGTACCTGAGAGCACTGGCCAATAGCACCACAGCACAGCCAGAGAGTGGCAGGACATAGCCACCAGGGTTTCCTGGGCACTGATGTCCATTTGCAGTTACACTGTGTGTTTACATTTATAGGGAAGCAAGGCAGCCCACTCCTGCCTTCCACCCCACCTTCTAGGCTAAGAAAGGTCTGCTGATCTCCGTGTTTCTCCTACCGTCCAGAATCAAAACCTCTTAGGGAGGAATGATCCCAGTGATGGCCTCAACACATACTCAATGTCACTATCACAGGTATTCCCAGTCATTACAGTCTGTTCCTGAGCCTGAGGTGCCATGCTCTACCCACAGCCACTCTTAATATGTCACTTCCTGAGGACCACCTTATGTTATCCTATCTGAAATGTGAGTAAGATCTCAAATGCCCCCCGTCAATAGCTCCCTTGCCCTACCTTTCTTCCTCTAGAAACCTTGCATTTTAAAAATATATATTTGATTGATTTTGAAGAGGGAAATAGAGATAGAAACATCAATGATGACAGAGAATCATTGACTGGCTGCCTATTGCAGGTTCCAAACTGGGGATCAAAACCTCCCCTGACACCTCTTTCCCTCCCTCCCTGGGCCAGCAAGCCTTCCTCATAACAAGACAGAGAGAGGAGAGAAGAGGGATAGTGGGAGGGGGAAGAAGGGAAACAAGAGAAGAAAAACAGATATTTTGATGTCTTCTATAACATACCATCACTTATTCTACATTCTATAGGCCACATAGACTAACTCTGATAAATACTGGAGGAGAAAAAACAATGGTATAAAAACAATGAGACAAGGATCATTAAGTACCTTTAAAGGCTGCCTACTACAACCCACCTTCTGGACCTCTATTAGTCAATTTAGTCAATTTTTTTCTCATGTGCAATCAATTCTAAATGTGTAAATGGTAATGAATTCTTAAAGGTAATTAAGGGTTACTTGAGGAGCACTTCAGATTACTCAGTCAATATAAGAGTGTATAATTTATGAAGAATGTCCTTAGAAATATGATTCATAAAATGAGTATGGCTCTCAAACTGATCACTGTTCTAAATCAAGAAGGTATTTTTTAATCTAATGAATATTTCTTAAGATACTATTATTTGAAAGGATACACATAATATAGATATGAGACTAGACATTAAAATCCCAGGCTTGGTACAAAGGAGGAAAGAAACAGAAAAAATGGAATGGAAGTGCTAAAATTGCGAATGTGCTTCAAGGCAATAGAAAAAAGAGAAACAATAAGATGTGCATTGGCAAAGATGTAGACATATAGCTTGAGGTGTACATATCAGAATAATGGGGAAAAGGGTTTGGACATTTAGTGTTGTCTGGTTCTAGAAAGTTCTAAACATCAGGTTAGGTTGTCTTTAGTCTGGTGGTAAGCCAGCTTTGAATAATGGACGAATATTAGGAAGAGAAAAATGGCCTATTGGGAGTTATACTAAAAGCCTAACAGGGAATAAAATTTTATAATTTGTGGCAATATTCCTTTTAATCAACTACTAAATAATTTAAAATTTTAAAATAATATGTTATATGAATTTTAAATCAAGAAATTTAAAGTAGTGTGGCAGACAGATTCTAGGGGCCCCAATACTCATGCCCTCCCATTCTTTGTGGGCAGGACTATGACTTGCTTCTAATTAATAGAATATGAAAAATGTTATGAGATGTCACTTCAATGATTATGTTATTACACATATCTACATTTTTTATATACGCACATACATATATACCTACATGCATTACATACATACATGGCTCTATCTTGCTAGCATAATAAGCATAACATAGAAACTCTTCGGTTGGTGGTAAAGAAGCAAGTTCTGATATGAACTGCATATGAAGAGGGTCACTTGGATGGGAAACATGGAGCCTCAAGGAACCTAGGTTTGCAACCCTACAATTACAATGAACTGAATTCTGCCCAAACCCAGTGAATTTGGAAGAGGACCCTGCTCTTCAAACAAAAATGCAGTTTAGTCCATATTTTAATTACAGTCTTGTGAGACCCTGAGCTCAGCCCTGCCTTTGCTCCTGATCTGTGGAAACCGTGAGATAATATCGTATATTGTTTTAAGCTTTTAAATATGTTTCATAGCAGTAGAAAACTAATACATTTCCTAACCAAAACACAGAACAAGCACATTTACAGAATTAATTCACTTTTCCATGTATTGGACCAAAATATAATGTTATAGAGGCTATTTGCCTGGTGGCCTGTATAATATAGTCAATCTTTGAAACTAATATAATAGGGAATGAAACAACAACAAACTTTTTTTAAATGCTTACTATGCTCTGTATGTGTATTCACACATTTAGTTCTTAGATCAGCTCTGTATAGTGGATACTATCAGATCTATTTTCTAGATTCAGAAATTAAGGATTAGAGAGTATAAATTATTTGTTCAGTTTCACATATTGTAGTTTTGTTTTGCCACCATAACTCAATCCTAGGCAAACTGATATTTAAGCTGGCATTCTCAACAACTATACACCAGAGCCTCTCTCTTTGCAGTCTTATTTACTCTGCTTTTTTCCAAGAATGTCAGCACACCATGTATTTGAATTGCTCACCCAGTTTCCCTCAGCCAAACAGCTTTCTATATAGTTCATTTACTTTACAGTAACTTAAAAATTAGAGCAAATATTTTATCATGTGTGATGCCTAATTTTTAATTAATTAGTTATGAAACATAACAGTTTTTATAAGTATGTGAATAGTTTTTCTACTCCATTGAAATAACTAAAATGAATATTTTATTTGATTTAATACTCTTACAATGGAAACAAAAAATTGCAAATATTATGAAGTAACACACACACACACACACACACACACTCACCCTACTACTCATTTACCCATATACACATTCTCAGTTGTGTTTTATGAAACATTTTAGTTCACATTTTAGAAGTATAACTTAGGGCAGGTTATGTACCTGCTCTGAGAGATAAAATGAGGATAATACAAAACAAATTGTTGGAAAATAGAAAGATCCCACCTAGTATTCCCTTTAGGAATTTTGGAGTAAAAAAAAAAAAACAGAGATGTAGACAGAGAAGAAGAAAACTAATATTTGTTGAAAATAGCTATGTATCAAGTGCTAACTTCTCTTTATATATATATATTTTTTTTTATTGATATTTTTACAGAAAGGACGGGAGAGAAATAGAAAGTCAGAAACATCGATGAGAGAGAGACATCGATCAGCCGTCTCCAGCACGCCCCACAGTGGAGATGTGCCCGCAAGCAAGGTACATGCCCCTAACTGGAATCGAACCTGGGACCTTTCAGTCCGCAGGCCGACGCTCTATCCACTGAACCAAACCGGTCTCGGCCAAGTGCTAACTTCTTATAATAATCCAAACAGTTACATCTGACCCTCATTCTACTATTTGAAAACTGAGGTACATTTTTTTTTAGGAAATTAAAGAAAAACTAACAACAAACTGCAGGAATGCAAACCTTGTCTACCTGACTCCCAAATCTTTGCTTCTAAACATAATTTTATTCTTTTCTTATCATAATACCTCCAGTTCTAGGGTTCATAATTATATATATTTCCAAGAAAAAAGCACTTTTTCAGAATGCATTTTTCTATTAAGATAAGGTGAACCATTGGCATTATGCAAATATATTATTTCACCTATATGTGGTTGTTTTCATTAAAAAAATATATTTAAAAACTGCTATTATCAGCATCTGACTAGAAAAAGTCTAATTAGCAACCCAGAAGCATTTTTGAGGACTAACTTACAGAAGCAGTTTTGAAGACTAACTTACAACATATTTATGTTCCCTTTTGGGAAAAAGTATCTTTATTTTATAAAAATCATTTATTTTCTTAAAATTTTTCTTTCAAAGTTCCATGATGTTCATTGTCAGGTAACTCCAGCTAATAAATCTAACTCCCCTCCCCTGCTATTATTAAAGCAAATGTCCTATTAGGCCAAAAATAAAAATTTAAATATTAAAATGCCTCACAAAGATAGAATATATCGCCTAATCATTGTCTATAGTAAGCATAAATTATGTACATAACCTACAAGAAAAAGATTAAGCATTAGTACACATGGGTTCTAATAATACCTAATTGTTTAGTATTAATTGTAAAATCATAACAAGTTACACTTTTCCAAAATCATTTAAATTTTCTATCTTTTAGTATGTTTCCCCACATACTAAACAAAGGATAATAATGTCAGCCTTACTTATACCATAAGCAATGCCAGAATAAAATTGTGTTTAAATAAAAGAATAAAGTGAAGTAAAAGGATGCAATCATGCTCTAAAAACTTAAATTAATATGGAATCAATTTGTTTGCATATTTGGCAAAAATAATAAAGTTGTACAAAACAGGAAAAAGTACACAGGCAAATTAATAGGTAAACTACTTGAGAAATATTTGACTGTATAATTCTAGATTATTGATAAAAATCTTTCAGGGAAGAGATAGAAATTTTAGGAAAGGGTGGAACAATGTAGGCAGAATAGTGATGATCATGAGGACAGTCTTACAGGATGTTAAAACTTCTTGATAAAGAGCCTCAAGAGGAGTAGAGTAGGAGGGACAAGAAAAAAAAATTCTGAATAAGCCAGGGCATAATGGTTTTCTTTTTTTGAGAAGTAAAACCTGTGAAGATAAATGATCTAAACTCCTCACCCAAAATAATTTTTGTTTTCTTTTTATAATTATATTGTTACATATTTGGCCACCTATGACATACTGCTTGAGTGATACCACAGTTCAACAACAACACTAAAAACTAATATTACAGAAACATTATATATTCAGTAATAATGGGAAATAAAATCTGCATCTCTTGGAAATGCATCACACAGTCTTTGTGGTTTTGCTTTGGACCAATCAATGGATTTAAAGTTCTCTAACTTGATAGATACCAAGGAAAACTGCCATTAGATTTAAAGAAGTGCAACATTAAAAAGAAAACAACAAATACACGAAGAAGAACTCATAGACACAGATAACATTATGTGGGTTACCAGAGGGATGGGGTGTGGGAGGAGTAGTAAAGGATAAAGGCATATATATATATATATATATATATATATATATATAGACAGAAAAATATTTGACTTTGGGTAGTGGACACACAATGAAATATACAGATCATGTATCATAGAATTGTATACTTGAAATCTGTATAATCTTAACCATTTTCACCCCAATAAATTTAATTTCAAAAAATAAAAATTATTTTTTTATAAAAAAATACATTTTTATTCTTTTTTTTTTGAGAGAAGGGAGAGAGAGAGAGAGAGAGAGAAACATCAATGAGAAAGAACCATCCATTGGTTGCCTCCTGCATACCCCCTACTTGGGATCAAGCCCACAACCAGAATCAAACCAGTGACACCTAGGTACATGGGACAATACTCAATCAACTGAGCCACACTAGCCAGGACAACAAATCCTTTCTAAAGAGTGACTTTCTGGGTCTCAAAAAGTTCATAAGAAAAATCAACGCCTCCCACCCCCGCCCCCCGCCAATATATATATAATTTCAAGTTTGCTAATCACTTTATTTTTGGACATTTCCAGATACCCTCAAAGCCTCAATATCAACCAAATCTTAATAAAATAACACTAAAAACATCTGAATAAAAGGTCAGCATAATGGTGACAGAAAACACTCCAAGTGCTTTTCTTGTCTAATTATTTTAAAACCAAATTCACAATCTGCATCAATTTATGTTGATTTTTAAAAACAGTGAGACTAAGTTTAATACTAAGAGAGAGCACAATAAGGAGTGAAATTGGAAGCCCAAGAAAACACACAGTGGTCAATATTCCTATTGCCGTCTGACATCATTCACTGATAACTTTTTTAAAACTTTGGGTAAAGATACTTAACCAAAAAAATTAAAAAATAAAACAAATTAGAAAAACAGAACACACAGAATCCAACACAATGAACAAAAGAGAATTATTACCAAAAAAACACTTACCTATTTTGTCCAGATCTTCTACAAGACTTCTAGGTCAACCTTGGTACAATATCCTATGTAAATTCAATCCCAGCATCACATTAGAACAGCCCTGTTAACAGAGACAAATAATTGTTACTGCTTTGAAAATTAAATTTAATTTATGTCATAATTAGTTCAATAATTTCATTGAACATAAAATATAGTCAACCTCAAATAAAGATCATTGTTAATGCATTCATTACTTTGTGAATCTTCAAGCATGTATGAAATGCTTTTGTACATTTTAATTTGGAGAAGTTTAAAACCATTGTTTGGTACAAACTAAGGACCATGGAGACAACATAAGATGCATTTCCAAGAGATGCAGATTTTATTTCCTACTGTTACATTGATTTGGTCAATTTGAATTTTTGATGATAAAATTTTAAATGTATGATGACAGAAGATGATTTGACTTTGGGTGGAGGGCATAAAATGCAACATACAGATCATGTATCACAGAAATGTACACATGAAAAGTGTGTGATCTTATTAACTAATGTCATATCAATAAATTTAATTTAAAAAATTTTAATGTATATAATAGAATTATTTATGTCTCAAGTTTATCAACTGAAAACATGATTGATTTCAATCGCCTTTTAAACCTATACTTAATGAGCTCTGTAGGCCTTTCACAATTAACAAATTGGTTGTGAGCATTTTCACCTTATAATCAAAATGTAAACATACTTATTTGAATTTATATTTTCCAGATCCATTTCCTATTTAATCTCTCTCTTTCCCTGCCTCTTCTTTCTTTAAACTGAATGATTCAACTCATACCTTTCTTAGGCTAAAATAAATGTTCTGAAGGTCCAATAAAATTATAGTTGTTAGTTGTGTACCAATGTAAATGGGTTTTGACCCACACACCCATAGTGATTTATTGGTAGTGACCATATGGAAAGCAGTATGGAGACTAAATCTGAATCTGCAGCAGGAAAGAATACTGTGTTTAATTAGCAATATCTGCCAAAGGCATTAAAAAGATGAATGTCATCATATGCCATCTTTGTTTAACATTTAGACATTTCACTAATTTTATTTAAATAGTTCCCAAACATTTTTGACTAAAACTCCTTTCTTCCAATAAAATCTTACTGAAGGGTATAGACTACTTAAACAGATAAAAATCAAACATTCTGGTTGAATTTGAAACTCAAATACTCAGTCTTACTACTATTATTTCCCCAGATACTTTGTGGGTATTCCAAAAAACCTTAAATATTCCACAAAACATAACTTAAAACCATTATTTTTGTTAATCATAGTATTAAGGTAAATCAAACACAAAAATTATAGTAATTCAAAATCCATTACATTATAGCATTCTTTGTCTAGTGCCTCTGTAGTCATAGTTATCTTTCTTTAAAAACACAATTTACGTAGATTTTTCTTTTGATGTTGTCAGAAGTCATGACAATTTGTTTATAAATACCTAACTACTACACTCAACAAATAAAATTTTTCACATGAGAATGCTCCATTACTAACTTCCTTTGTGTTAATTATTGTCCATAATTATTTTCTGCCTGCTATATAAAACCAAAAGAATCAGAGATCTTATTAAAACTATTTCCTAACTCAATATGGCTTATTTTTTTCCCTATATTCCTGGTTATAAATTTTCCTAAATTATTCCCATGTTCATGGATATAATTTTCCTAAGTTTTTTTCTAATTTTTCTATAAATTGTATGTTTAAAAAATAATCACGAAATCAGTTTTAAAAGCATATGCTAAAAAGATACATTTATCTTATGCAATAAAGGCTTAATATAGTAAGTGTCCAGTCATCCTTTCTACCAATCAAAGCATAATATGCTAATGATATGCTAAGGCCACTCAACCACTTACTATGACATGCACTGATGAACAGGGGCAGACACTTCAACAAGTAGGTTAGCTTGCTGCTGGAGTCCAGCCAATCAGAACTGAGTGAGAAGGTCTGGACATGCCCTGGAGCCCCCCACCACGTCCTCCTTGGATGGCCAACCTCCTGCATCTCTCCCTTGCTTTGATCGTGCTCTGCTAGGTTCCTCTGCCTGGTCTGCACCCTCTCGCAATCCAGGACTCATTGGGGAATGTTGGAGAGCCAGTTTCAACCCAATCCCGCAGTCCAGGCCAAGTGATACCACTCTGCACAAATTCATGGACCGGGCCTCCAATATAAAAATAAAATTAAAATATAAAGTATAAAGAAAAGGAATCAACTATTCCAACTATTAGGTTGCCAGTGTGGGTGCAGAAATATAGACATCAAAGATAAATCCACATATCAATGAGTTATATATAGTAAAGGAAATATCACAATGTAAAAATAAAGGTTGGTGTTAACTCATTGTATGGAGAAAGAACAATTGTCTTGGAATATGACAAAAAATAAAACTAGCTTCTTATACAAATTTCATTCTAATGAAATTAAAGAGTTTTAAAGTGGAACACCCCTTCACTCTTTTTATCTCTTTTTTCTTTTCTCTCTCCTTTCTTTTCCCCCTTTTTTTCTTCTGTATCTATCTGCTTTATTGATTTGTTATTATTCTAGTTTCTATAATTTCATTCCTATATCTGATTTTCCTTTTCTCTTTTCCTACTCATTTTCCCCCCTCTCTCTTTTCTTTTTTTCTACTGTGTTCTCATCTTTTTCTTTTTCTTATTTTGGGTCTATCTACTTTCTATTATCCTTTTCAAAATTTTTTTTTCTCCTTTATTTTAAACAGTTTTCTTTTCCTTATTACCCTAATTTTTTATTCTTATTTTCTTTATTTCAGCTCTGCACACACATATTCCTTTTCTCCTCCCTGCTTTTTTGTGATTTTTTTGTCTGTTTTGTTATTTTTCTCCTTATGTTTTTCTTTCTTTCTTGTCTTCTATCATTCCTGCTCTCTTTCCTCTTTCCTAATTCTCTCTTCTCTAGTGGTTGATTTTGTTGTTGCTTAAAGAGTCTATGTATGTTTTTGTTTTGTTTCTTTTGTTTTGTGTTTAGTTGTGTTGTATTTTGTTCTATTCGGTCAGCATCTCCACAATAGTTTCTGTGATGTGAATCACATGGTCAGCCAGCCTAAGAGGAAATTCGGGGGTGAATCACATGGTCAGCCAGCCTAAGAGGAGATTCCATCCATGAATGGGACAATGACATTCAAGAAAAAACTACAACAGGAGAATCCAAGCAAGGAGATTTCCTAGAGCCCCCAGCTCAGGAGATATAAGAGATTGCAACACTGGATCCCACAAAGCATCTACTACAGTTTGATCTAATACATAAAAACAAATACAAAAGGACATAAAATGGGGAGACAAAGAAACAACATCAAATGAAAGAAAAGGAGGAAACACCAGAAAATGAAATGGAGACAAGCAATTTATCAGGTAAAGAATTCAAAGTAATGGTAATAATGGTGCTCAAACAACTCAGTGAGAACTACAAGCAATTTAATAAGGGACTTAATGAGAGCTTCAACAACATGAAAAGAATAAAAGTAAAGAAACAATAAATAAGAATTTATTGGAAATGATTAATGACATAGCCGAAGTAAATAAGACTCTAGAAGGATTTAATAAAAGACTAAAAGAAGCTGAGGACTAAAGAAGATTAGATAGCAAAAAATCCCCCTTCAGAGCAGCAAATGGAAAAAAAATACACACTAAAAAGCAGGAGGAGAGTCTAAGTGAGATTTGGGACAACATGAGAGTTATATTTTCGAAACTAATTTTAAAAAAATTAGGTAACTATTTTTGAGACTTAAAAGTAAAAAAAATGATTCTGAAACAAGACTTTCAAAGTATGAATAATAAAGCATAAACGTGATGAATGTGGCTTTATAAAATAAGAATTTTTCAGTGAAGAACAGGCATAGATAAATTGCATAGACAAACTGAGGAAATATCTAAAACTAATCAGCAGTTGTTATTAGAATATATGCTAAGAAGAAGCTAATAGAAAAGTGAGCAAAAAACCTGAAAAGACAGTTTCTCAGAAGGAGAAGCCAGAAGAGCTACCCTACATAATAAAAGTGCAATATGCAAATCAACTGAATAGTGGAACCACTTGTCAGCAGAGGGTGGGATCGGTGAGCAGGCAGTGTCAAGACAGATTGGGTGTGTGCTAGCAGGCAGAGGGAGGGGACAGAGATGGGGGAGAGGGTGGTGACCAGCTGCAGCAGAGGGGTGATGGAGGGGAGCGGGGCCAGCCAGTTGCTGGCCAACACTGTCTCCTGATTGGCCTGCCCAGTTGCTGCTCACAGAGGGAGGCCAAACTGTGGGTTAGAACTGCTCTAAAAGTGGGCCTAAGCTATCAGTCAGACATTCCCTGAGGATTCACAAACTGTGACAGGGTGCAAGCCAGACTGAGGCATCTCTCTCCACTCTGAGTGCAAGAATTTTTGTGCACCAGGCCTCTAGTCAAGTATATTTTAAAATGCTCAAAATCGTTAGTTGTCAGAAAAATGCATATTAAAAAGCCAATGAAATAACACTTTATATTATCAGCATAGCATAAATTTGATTTCTGAATTCTGCTAGTGTTGACAACTATACAAAATATGAATAAATACTATCTTGTTTAGTACTAATGGAAACTTACACAATGCAGACTTAAAACCAAATTGGAAGATCTAATATTATACCTGTTCTTTATAAACACAAAGAAAACCTATACAGAACTCTACTGTAGTATATATTAGCTTGAATATTATGTCATGTTTTTATTTAAATGCCTTTCTCTCCCATTTTCATTACTCAAAATTAAGGTTGAAAATTGATAAGTGAAGAAATAGATATAAACATATAATTTTAAATTAAGTATGTAAATACCAAACGTTTGTTGCCTCTGTATTGCTGGATTGGAGTGAGAAGGTATAAGAGAGAGAATTGCTATTTTTTTCATTATAGTAAGCATTTGTTTCACTTGATCTTTTAGTTCTGTGCATGTATTTCTTGAATAAAAGTCAAATTTAAATATAAAAGAAATTGCAAAATACTAACTATAAAAATAAAGAACATTTTACCACTTCAACATACAAATTTTTATTTAAATAAGTACAAATTATTTTGTAACAAAGTTCAAGAAAGAAAAAAAAAGATTACTGATCACAGTGATCATAATGATCGTATAATTATATGCCAAATGATAACTTAAGAATTAAATTATCAGTTAATTATACAACAAAATAAAACTACCAAAACAACAAAAACTTAAGCCATTGAAGGAAAATAAAAATCAATTGGTAAACACAAAACCAGCAGTAGAGAAGCTAATTAGAATTTTCTCACATATACTATACACATGCTAATATGTTGATTGGTTGCTAACTACACCCAGCATTATCCAGACTCTGAGATAAAGCCATATATAGTGGTACCTCGAGATACAAGTTTAATTTGTTCCATAACCTTGCGGCGTGGGAAACTATGAGACGCTCCAGTCACGGTAAACTGGTGGGTCGTTTGCAGCCTGCCGATTCGCGCGATTACTCCTATCTCAAATGTTGCTCGTATTTCAAAGCAAAAATCGTTCGCTCAACGGCTCGTATCTCAAAAATCTCGTATGTTAGGGCACTTGTATCTTGAGGTACCACTATATCTGCTCTCATGGAGTGTGAAGTATAATGAGGAATATAGAAGGGATGATACCCCTGTCTCTGAGAAACATGGTATGTCTTTGTATACATGGGCAGCACCCAATATAAGCCAAGATAATCAAATACTTTCTGGATAAAAGAAGGCCCTCTATGCAGTTCACATTTACAAAAATTCCCTTTTCCAATTACTTCTGATCTTTTAAATTGGCTTACACATTTATTTAAGATTTAATATAGTAGGGAGGAAAGCATCATTGATATTACCAAGAGTTTGACCTATCTTCTTTCAAGAAATATGGTATATATAATGAACAACTGCTAAGTGGTTTAGTTTTGTTGTTGTATGTATGTATGTATTTCGGTGAAATTCTTGATATTAAAAAAATATTAAGGGAGAATCCAAGATGGCGGCATAGGTAAATACCTACACTGCTGCCTCGCACAACAATTTCAAAACTACAACTAAAAGACAGAACGGACATCATCCAGAACCACAGGAAAGCTGGCTGAGTGCAAGTTCTACAACTAGAGGGAAAGAGAGGGGCTCACGGAGACCCAGAGGAGCTGCAAAAAGCTGAGGTACAGAGACGCGCGCGAGGAGAGAACGGGTGCTGGAGTACCTGGCTGGCTTTCTCTGGCGGGAGGGAAACGGACACTCTCAAAGGCATTGAACCCCTTATCCTACGACACTAAACCCCAGATCCAGCCGAAACTCATACGGGCGGAGTTTGGACTGTGAAAAGGGAGAGGTGCACGGAGATTTAGGGGAGTTGCAAAAGATCAAAGGCCTGGTGGCATGCATGGCACTGCGCGCAGGACAGACTGCTGATTGTGCCACTGGCTTTCGCTAGTGGGCAGGAGATGGACCCTCCTAACTGTGCCACTTCTAACTTCAGTAAACACCTGTTTTGGACGAAACCCTGGAGATCTAGACTCCTGTGGTCCTGGTGCGCAGGGGAGCTGGAAAGGCAGCGGTTAGAGGCACTGTGGGCTCGTGCACAAGGACCTCTCCAGCCATTACCCAGTCACGTGAGACTCAGGGGCCGTGGCGGGCGGGGCCGACTGGAAGGCAAGGCGGTCCCTTAAGCCCTGAGACTCCACCCCTCCCAAGCTCAACAGAGGCTTCTGTGGCTTTGCACGTCTGGTATCATAAAGCTGAATTAAACATAGAAGTTGCCCCGGCATAGTGAAAATGCTGAGAACAAGGGAAAGGAGTACAAACAAAAGAAATGGAGGGAAAAAAAATGACTGGATATAGAGTTCAAAACCACGCTTATAAGGTTTTTCAAGAATATGCTAGAAAAGATGGATAAATTTATCAAGTCCCAAAAGGAGATGGAAAAGGTCCAACTAAAGATGAAAAAAGACCAACTAGAAATTAGACATACACTGACTGAAATAAAAACTATTATACAGAGTCCTAACAGCAGACTAGAGAAAGGCAAGAATCAAGTCAAAAATGTGAAATATAAAGAAGCAGAAAACATTCAACTGGAAAAGCAAGGAGATAAAAGAATCCAAAAATGTGAAGATAATGTAAGGAGCCTCTGGGACAGCTTCAAGTGTACCAACATCAGAATTGTGGGGGTGCCAGAAGAAGAGAGAGAGCAAGATACTGAAAACCTATTTAAAGAAATAATGACTGAAAACTTCCCACATCTGGTAAAAGAAATAGACTTACAAGTCCAGGAAGCACACAGAACCCCAAATAAAAGGAATCCAAAGAGGACCACACCAAGACACATCATAATTAAAATACCAAGAGCAAAAGACAAAGAGAGAATATTAAAAGCAGCAAGAGAAAAACAGTTCATTACCTACAAGGGAGCACCCATACGACTGTCAGCTGATTTCTCAACAGAAACGATGCAGGCCAGACGGGAGTGGCAAGAAATATTCAATGTGATGAACAGCAAGAACCTACAACCAAGAATAATCTATCCAGCAAAGCTATCATTCAGAATTGAAGGGCAGATAAAGAGCTTCACAGAGAAGAAGAAGCTAAAGGAGTTCATCAACTCAAAACCAGTATTATATGAAATGCTGAAAGGTACTCTTTTAGAAGAGGAAGAAGAAAAAGGCAAAAGACAAAAAATTATGAACAACAAATACATATGTATCAATAAGTGAATCTAAAAATTAAGTGAATTAAAAATTTGATCAACAGAATAAACTGGTGAATATAATAGAATCAGGAGCACAGAAAGGGAGTAGACTGATAATTCTCAGGAGGACAAAAATCATAAAGCATCAAACAGACTGTGAAATTACAGCAGAACGATTAAAGTTAGGTGAGGTAGATAAGTGATCAATCAAAGGACTTATATGCATGCATATAAGCATAACCAATGATCACAGACACTGGGGGTTTGGGATATGCCTGGGAGGGAGGGGGGACAATGGGGAGATATGTATAAAAATTAATAAAAATTAATTAAAAAAATATTAAGTTTTCTAACATGTGACTTGGACCTCTTTGCTAATACATTCTACTTTACTATTGTGTGTGTGTGTGTGTGTGTGTGTGTGTGTGTGTGTGTGTGTTTTGCTAATCCTAACCCAGAATATTTATATATTTTTTCCATTAACTTTCAGAGAGAATGGAAGGGCAGTGTAGAGAGAGAGAAAGAGAGAGAAACATTTATGTGAGAGATATTGATTGGGTGTTTTCTCCATGTGCCCCAACTGGGGAGGGGGATCAAATCTGTAACTCCGACATGTTTCCTTAACCAGGAATCAGACCTGTGACTCTTTGGTCTGCTGGCCAACACTCTAACCACTGAGAATCAGTCAAGGCTACCCTGTTATCTTCTAGTTAACAAAACTGAAAATATGTTCTAAAAGAAATACTATCATTTAATTGTTTTCTTAAACCAATATAAAGCTTACTGGTAAAATAGGTATCTATTCTCTTCTAATGTAAAATAGCATAATACAAAATTAATTTCAAGATTTGAAGGAATGTACTAAAATCCTAAGTAATAAAAGCCTAATATGTTAAGTGTTTCAAAGTATAATATGCTAATGATATGCTAAAGCTGCCCAAAAGTTTGCTATGATCACCAGGGGGCAGAAAGTGGACCTGTCCACCAGTCACTATGACATGCACTGCCAACAGGGGGAAGATGCTCAGACCAGTAGGTGACTTTGCTACTAGGGTCTGGCCAATTGGGACTGAGTAAGATGGGCTGGACATGACCTGGAGTCTTCTCTTGGTCCTCCCCTGGTCTCAAACATGAATCAGCAGAGTCCCTCAACCTAACCTGCACCCTTTTGCAATACAGGACCCCTTGGGGGGTGTTGGAGAGCTGGTTTCAGCTTGATACCACAGGCTAGGCTGAGGGACCCCACTGGTGCATGAATTTGTGCACCAGGCCTCTAGATAGAAATACATAAAATAGATTTGTTACATAGATCATAATGAGAAATTGATATTCAAAAGTAAAAATTACACTAATATTTTAAATACAATTTTTAAAATTGTTGACACAATTACAAATGCCCCACATTCCTTTCCCCTCTTTTGCCCACCTTCATCCAACCCCATTTTTCCCCTGGCTTTTACCATACTATTGCCTGTGTCCATGGACTCTGCATATATGTTCTTTAGTTAATCCTGTCACTTTCTTTTGTCCCAACTACCTCCCTTGTGAAATATTTTAGTCTGTTCTTTATACCGATGCCTCTGGTTCTTTTTTGTTCATCAATTTATTTTGTTCATTAGCATCACACATAAGTGACATCATATGTTATTTATATTTTTCAGGCTAGATTATTTCTCTTAGCATAATAAACTCAAGGTCGATCCATACAACACAAAAGGTAAGATTTCCTTCTTTTTTTATAGCTGCATAGTATTCCATTGGTAAACATACCACAGCTTTTTTAATCCACTTCTCTACTGAAAGACACTTTTATTGTTTCCAGATAATCTTTATTGCAAATAATGCTGTTATGAACATAAGGATGCATATATTCTTTATGATTGGTGTTTCTGGATTCTTAGGATGTTTTCCTAGAGTGGGATCACTGGATCAAATGGTAGTTCCATGTTTAATTTTTTAAAATATATTTTATTGATTTTTTGCAGAGAGGAAGGGAGAAGGATAGAAAGTCAGAAACATCAATGAGAGAGAGACATTGACCAGCTGCCTCCTGCACGCCCCCTTACTGGAGTTGTGCCCTCAAGCAAGGTACATGCTCCCAACTGGAATCGAACCTGGGACCTTTCAGTCTGCAGGCAGACGCTCTATCCACTGAGCCAAACCGGTCTTGGCCCATGTTTAATTTTTTGAGGAAACTCAAAAGTGTCCCTCTCCACCAGGTTCCCACCCTGCCACAGACCTTCATCACCCTATTGACTGTGTCCACAGAAAATGCACATATGCATGTAAGATCTTTGTTTAATTTCTGACTGCCACCACTTCCTTTCCCTCTCATATTCATCAGTCTGTTCTATCTTTCCATGCTTCTCGTTCTATTTTATTCACTAGTTTATTTTGTTCATTAGCTTTCTTGTTTGCTCATTTTCCCTTTTAAGTTCAATTGTTGGTATGTAGGTATTTATTGCGATTTTAATGTTCACATTTTTTATCTTTTTCTTCTTCTTAAAGAATATCCTTTAATATTTCATGTAGTACTGGTATGGTGTTGATGAATTCCTTAAGCTTTTTCTTATCTGTGAAGCTTTTTATCTGACCTTCAATTTTAAATGATGGTTTTGCTGGGTAAAGTAATCTTGGTTGAAGGTCTTTACTATTCATCACTTTGAATATTTTTTGCCAATCCTTTCTAGCCTGCAAAGTTTATGTTGAGAAATCAGTTGACAGTCCTATGAGTAGAACATTCCCTTGTAGGTAGCTAACTTCTTTTCTCCTGCATCTTTTAAGATTATCTATTTTTCTTTAACTCTTGGCATTTTAACTATGATGTGCCTTGGTATAGTCCTTTTTAGATTCCTCTTGTTTAGGACTCTCTGTGCTTTCTGGACTTGTAAGTCTATTTCTTTCTCCAGATAGGGAAAGTTTTCTGTCATTATTTCTTCAAATAGATTTTCAATATCTTACTCTATCTCTTCTCCTTTTGGCAATCCCATAATGTAAATGTTGGTATGCTTGAAGTCCCAGAGGCTCCTTATACTATCTTCATATTTTTGGATACTTTTTTTCTTTTTGATATTCTGATTGGGTGGTTTTTTTTTGTTTTTTTGTTTTTTTTTTGCTTCCTCATATTTCAAATAGTTGATTTGATTATTGGATTCCTCTACACTAGTATTGCATCCCTGTAAATTATTCTTTATTTCAGTTAGTGTTTGCTTAATTTCTGAATGGTCCTTTTTCATGTTTTTGACATTCTCACTAAGATCCTTAAAAGTCTCACTAAGTCCCTTGAAGCTCCTTTTGAGTCCCTTGATGTTACTCAAGGATCTCTTACTCTTTGAGACAGCATGGAGGGACATTTTATGCTAAACAAAATAAGACAGTCTGAGAAAGACAAATATCACATGATCTTACCTATATGTAGAATCTAATAAACAAAATAAACTGACAAGCAAAACAGATCCAGAGACATGGAAGCATAGAACAGACTGATGAATCTCAGAGAGAAGGGGGGCAGTGAAGAGGGAAGAGATTAACAAAAGAACTTATATGCATGTATGCATGTCCTATTGACACAGACAACAGTTTGGTGAAGGTCTGAGAAGGGTGGGAGTAGGGTGGAGGGGGCCATTGGAGGGAAAAAGGGGATGTCTGTAATACCTTCAACAATAAATATAAATTAAAAATTAAATAAAATGAATAATAAAACAATTTAGTTTTTAATGTTGTTTTTGACTAAAAGCATAAGACTAAATTAGAAGAAAATAGCAAAGAAAATTTCAAGAATGCTGCTACTAAAATCAGTAAAGTAGGTTTAAACTGAGATTATACAGAAAGACACATAGTTCTGATTTTCTTTCACATTCTTCATTGTAGTAAAAAGTGTTTCAAACTTAAATGTGCTTTCTTTCTTATTTTTCTTATATTCTCTTACTCATCCCTCTCTATTTTAGTAATCCCCTCCTTCATGCTTCCTTTATATAAAAATGTGAATAACTCATCTTCCTCTAATGCTGACCATTAGTTGGTTTTACTAATATAGTTACCAAGTTTAAGAGCAAATCAACATTTATGATGCTCAGAAAAGATTCTTGATTCTATATTTTCTCATTTTGCTTTCTTCTGGTGAAAAGAAAGTGTTTTTTTTTTTCAGCAAAATAAGCCTACTCAAGCATGTAAACAATGGTTAGAGAATTAAGTGGACAAAATTAGCATAGATGAAAATGACTCTGCAGCTGCTTTCTTGATGCTGAAGATGTTTTGTCTCTCTCTTTCAATCGTAACAAATGTGAGGCTGGCAGTGTAAAGAACTCTCAATCTTAAGAAAAGTCTTTTAAACTATGTAAGAAAGATTTAGTAAATGGCAGTTCAGGATTTCCCAGTCATTTGAGGGATACATAGCCCTAACTACATAAGGAGTCTGATAACCCTGGGTGACTTGGATTTTTCATGTTTTCTCTACCACTTTTCAAATGATTCCATCCTTAAATTTCTTCTTTAGAAAATGCATAGTTCTAGTCTAATATCAAGTCTCAATATAATATATTAAGAAATATTGATAAAAACTTTTCAAGGGTAACAATAGTGTATTGTCATTCAGGATTATAGTATTTGTTTCATAAATGCTAAATGAATACTAAAGCTACTTAACATTATTAAATCCTGGTTTCTTACATATCCACAGAATTTTTCATTCAATACTTCCATTCTCTTGACTATTCCACTGAAATTCCACCAACACTGAGCTACTTCCATCATCTAACCTTATATATATATACACATACCTATAGATTTAATTTTTTAAGATAAACTCTGGAATGGAATATAACTTGAGTTAAGCAATGTTAAAACAATGATTTAAAAATCACTTCCATTGGAATATCCAGGCCAGATAATAGATTCTCTTCTGAAGTCAATTTAATTACAACAACAAAAAATAGACAGAAGGTAGGTTCGAGGAAGCTGAGATCAGGTGAGGAGGTATGTCTATTTTACAGTACTAAGCCTTCCTTTAATTTTGCTTATTTCACAGGTCTACATAGCTCATTTGTGTAGAGAAGCTATAATATACATTTATTACAGCAAAACAAACATAGTTATGTGACTTAGGAAACAAATGCTTTGATAGATTGAATTTCCTTACACAATCTCATAGCTAACACAATAGGAAGATGCACTAGAGATAGTTCAAATTTCAGGCTGACCATTATAATAAAAACATTAACTTCTCCTTTTTCCTTAATTAAGAGAAGCAGTCATCCTTTACTAGATGGGCATGTCTTACATTGCTAGTGTGTTTATCTGTTGTTGACAATAATTCTTAATCATAACTTGATTATGGTAGTTTATGTAATTCTATATTATGGGTGAATTATTTTCTAACTTTAGGATGAAATCCATTTAAGACTCAATGCATCAAAATCATTAAAATATTCAATTTCATAGATAAAGACATCTATTGTGTTAATTCCTCTTTCTGTTTTTTTGTTTGTTTGTTTTTTAAAGAATGGTGTATACTTTAGCAACATACAGTATAAAATAAAACAAATTTTTATCAAGGACAATAAGTGGGAAAATTTATGTCAGTTAAAATTCACAAAATATCATTGGTTTTATAATTGAAAAATATACAAAAAAACACCATCTTTTCATATAGTTAAATGAAGACAACTTGAAAATTGACAGAGGGCCAAGACTGGTTTGGTTCAGTGGATAGAGCATTGGCCTGCGGACTGAAAAGTCCCAGGTTCGATTCCGGCGGGGGCATGTACCTTGCTTGCGGGCACAACTCCAGTAGGGGGCGTGCAGGAGGCGGCTGATCTATGTCTCTCTCTCATCTATGTTTTTGACTTTCTATCCCTCTCCCTTCCTCTCTGTAAAAAATCAATAAAATATATTAAAAGAAAATTGACAGAAAAAGGCGTAAGCTTAATAGGTATGCACTTATTATGTATATTTTTATTTATATGAGTATCTGAATATACTTTTATTTTAGATGAGAATCTGAATATATTATATATTCAAGTATAATCAGGAAGAATTTTTTATATTAGTTTTTAGCACCAAAATGATAATAACAGTCCAACATTTATTGAAAATGTACTATATGTAAGCACTGTGTTTAAGAGCTTCTACAATACCAAACAATGAGGGTATTAACTTGTTATGGGTCAATTACAGAAATCAATTATAGATGAGCTAACAGTTTACTACTGTATAATGAAAACTCTTACTTAACAAAATACAATTAAATTTGGTTTACTTTCTAGACAAATAAGTAGCAATATAAACATTTACTGAGATTTTCTACTGTATTATTTTAAAAATAAGTGAAATTTCTGGTTGACTTTTAAATACAATCCTGAAAATCCAATTTTAGAAATTATCTTTCTTTGTTTTCAGACTAGTAAGAATATTTCCTCTTTCTTTTCTTTCTTTTAAAAATTTGAACACAGAAGCAGTCCTTATCCTCAGGCCATGAATGTGGTTAAGCTATTGTAACAAAACAAAAGAAAACAAAACAAAAAAAAACACAAAACAACAACAACAACAAAAGACAGTCAAGAAAAGTACCTACCACAGAGTAAGGTTTCTATATATTCCTCTGAAAATGGATGGACAAATGAAAGATAATTACTTTGAAAACATATGGATCTAATTGTAAAATGAAGTAATCACTGAAGGACAATATTAATTTTATCCCTACTACTGGTGAGGGGAAACATAATTCTGAAGTGCATGTTTTTGTTGATAGTGATGAACAACAATAGAAAGATCAAGAGGCTTTAAAATATACATGTTAAAATTGTATTAATTTAGTAAGAAATTTATATTAGTATGATCATAATTTAATTATATAAAATAAATTTTAAAATAAGCACAATAGGATCATGTAATAGGTGTCAGTATACACTTATTTAATATTATGTACTCATAAATAAGGAGGAGATCCTTAACTCTTACTTTTACTTTTTCATTAAGCATTTTAAACTTCATTACAAATGTAAAATACTTTCCTTTTCAGAATTATTTTTATTACAAATTATTATTTTCTTGTCTTTGTATTCCTATTTAAAATATCAACAATATGGTCACCATCATCAGCTAGTTATTGCAAAAAAAGAGAGCAAGGGAGAGTCAAACATCGTTGAGCATACTCAGCTAGGAAGCAGAAGCCCGTTTGCTTCACCAGGAAGCTACCACTTCATACCCCAAGAAATCACAGCACTGTCTCTCTAAGGGATCTGTGTTTGGGGGAGTGACAGAAGCAGGGAGAGATAAGCACATGAAATCTAGTAAAAGTGGCACGGAAGGAGGAGGGAGGGGAGGGGAGCATGCCTAACCATAGGGTTTGTCAGTCTAACTGGACTCAGCAAAGCCCAGGAAAGCTTAGGATACTGATTGGTTATTTGAAAAAGCTTCTGCTTCCTCCCAAGCTTGAGAACATTTAGTTCCAGGTGATCAAAGAAGCTTCTCTCTTTTGCTCAGGACTGCATCTGATCACTCACCTGTTCCTTCATGTTCTCTCCTGCCCAGAAGCATGTGAACATGCAGGGCTAGTGACCACCTGAGGCCTTTGGAAGACTGTGTGGGACCTGAGGGAATATGAAGAGGAGACTTTGGACACTGGCCTTGTTGAATACATGGTTGTACTATTGCCATGCAGGAGGGAGGAATATGAGACTTTGGGAAGCCAGGAAAATTCTTTTGATATTACATCACAACTATATCATTTTGCTGAATCCACATCACAATCCCCCGTGCATGGATCCTTGAAATGTTTTTCTCCTGATCCCATGGAAGACTCCCATTTTCAACCAACAACAATATGACTATTGTCTAAATAATTTACATTTATTTACAACTATATATTAATCTCTTGCTACATGCCTAGGGCATACCCTAAACTCTAAACTATATCAAACTCTTTATCAGCAACTTCTCAATAACTGGTACATAAAAATATGCATTATTTGCTCATTTATCTAGAAAATACAGTTGCAAATGACAGGACTTCAAAATTAAAACAAAGAAAATATATTTATGGAATGTCCAGCTAGACCTAAGGAAATCAAACTTTTATGACTGCTATTTAAAATACAAGTAAAGAGTTATATGTCAATTATATGTCTACAAAAGAAGATACAAACACAATGATCTCAATGATCTAGTGTTGTCTTTACACAATGCTTAATCATTAGTCTGATTTTACCTCACAGAAACAAACAAACAAGTAAATAAGTAAATAAGTAAATAAAGGAGAGTTATTTCTCCATTGTTGATCATGGGTCCTTTAAAATATATACTCAACGAAATATATACTCAATAAAAGAAAAAATATTTCCTCACATTTTTCATGCATCCTATAATTTAGTATTACTAATATATAAGCAATGGATATCAAGAAACAAATACTAGAACACATACCCACATGCATGTACACACACATGCACATGTAACACAGAGTTCTGATTAGTCTTACATATGATATTTAAATTCTTTCTTTAGAATGAGTAATAGTGACATAGAGTCACAGTACCAAAAATAAGTGACCTCCTTCCATAGTATTTGTGTCTTCTGTAGATATCTTGGTAATCTGAAACTGATTTTCTTTTTGTAAACCTATGAGATGTAGGGGTTTTACAAATCATCAAAGGGAATGGTGACACCAACAGTACACACTAAAGAAACAACAGTTTCAAGAACATCAGAGGCAATAGTTTTGGGATCACAGGCCCAGTAAAAAAGATTTGGCTGTTTTCACCTGTGATGGTATTTTTTAAAACACTATATTCTGACAAATATTGATATATTTGTTGACAGAAAATGCCTAATACGTGGCTTGCATTCAAATTTAAGTCATGGTTTTCAAAATGTACACATTTTTTTACTCAATCTGAATTTTTATTTGCCTGGGTTTTGGTCAAATAAATGTGTCCTAACCTTACCCTGCATGTGAGAAAAATTTCTTATTGAGCAAATATCTATAATCACATAACAACCTAAACTACATTTCCTACCAGGTAGTCCATAAGAACAGTGCTTTGATAATTTCATTACAATAAATCCATAAGTGAAAAGTACATATGTTCATGCCCATCAACAGATAGATGGATAAGTAAAATATGGCCAGGCATACAATGGAATATTCAGCTTTAAAAAGGAAAGACTTTCTGAGATAAGCTACAAAATAGATGAATCCTGAAAACATTGATGCTAAGAAAAATAATCATAAAAGAACAGATATTTAAGTCCTGTCTTAATAGCTCAGTTGGATAGAATTTTTTCCCAATATGCTAAGGTTGCAGGTTCAATCCCCAGTCAGGACACATACAAGAATCAATCAATGGATATACAAATAAGTAGAACAACAAATATTCTCTCTCTCTCTTTCTCTCTCTCTCTCTCTCTCTCTCTCTCTCTCTCTCTCTCTCTCCCTCACCCCC
>JAAGEH010000307.1:70492376-70552523 GCA_011751065.1 Lasiurus cinereus
TCTCTCTCTCTCTCTCTCTCTCTCTCTCTCTCTCTCTCTCTCTCTCTTTCTCCTTTCCTCTTTCTCTAAAAAACAAACAAAAAAACAGTCCCACAATCAATAAAAACATTCTTGGGTGAGGACTAGAAAAAAAATGATTGAACCTCAGGTTTTTTTGGACTCCAAGGCAGAAAAATGAGGAAGAGTAATCTTTTATTTTTTTTAATTGATAATATCCAGGTAGTTTAAAGATGAATTAATTGACTTTTTCTTAATCAGAATACCATGAAATACACTAACAATAAGACTGGAGAAGGCTGCATGAACAAAATTTATATTTGTGAAAATAAAATATCCATGCAATAGTAAGTACTAATGTGAAATGTTTTAAGTTACAAAGTGCAAAAAGTTCAGTAATCATAGCAACTTTAACTCGCCCACCTTATTTTGTGAGCTCCTGTCAGGTGGGAAACAAAGTTACTGTTGCCATAGAAAACACCACAATACTACTATTTGATAAGCTCAAAGACAATTATAAACATTATTTCATTAATAGTCCTTTTTATTTAAAGTGTATCAAAATTTACCTAATGACATACAAAAATTGCAGATGAAACAAAAGAAAATTACACTGCTCTCTACCAGATTCACATCTTTCACTATTTAAAAAGAAAAAGAAAGAGAAAGAGACAGTAATCTTATACAGACATGCACTTTCTTTTTTTTTTTGTATCAAACTGAAAACCATCTCCTTTTGTTTTATTGTCAAAAATATGCAGCTCTTCTTCCACCCACTCTTTAATTTATTTCTTTATGTGTTCACTTAATTGCCTGGGATGTCTTTCACCACTTACCTGTGCAGCTTTCACCATTCATATTCCCTGGTATAAATCTGGTTCTTTTCTTAAAGAACATATGACCTCATTTAAATCAGGAAGAATAAAACTAATGTCTCAAGGTGTTTGTGTGTGTGTGTGTGTGTGTGTGTGTGTGTGTGTGTTTAATTAAAAGTTTAAAAAATAAATAGTGTAAAATCTTTAGCTTTAGCTTTTCATAATGATTTTTTTTCTTAAGCTATTAAAGATACAGCTACTATTTATTTCAATATTCTAAAAACATCAAATACTAGACTAGGAAAACTAGATTGGTGAACTAATGTGTTCAGCACAGTATTTTGTTAAAGTCATCAAAGAATATTTTGAAACTTCTTAGATGATTTTATAAATTATCTATTTATTTATTGTCTTTAATAAATAGATTTAAGAGATTTTTCTTTACCTCAGAAATGCCTCCAATAACATACTAGGATTTTTCACTCAAGAATGTAGGCAAACCCTTTTGAAATTATTTATATTTTCCGTTTGGTGTGCTTGATATATTGAGAGCTAACATCATGTCTGTCACATTCTATTGGTCACAAAGGTCTTCCCTTATTCAAGAGAATGAAGGATCAGACTTTTCATGAGAGATGCTGCTATACCACATTGTAAAACGACATGCATTCAAGGATAAGAGATTTTTGTGGCCATGTTTTGTCACCTACCAGAGATGGAAATATATTTTTTAAGATGAATTATGTTCAGACTTCTTATAAATGACAGTTTAGAGTTTGTTGACTTAAGATCATCATTAGGAAAACCTGTCATTAAGAAGACCATGATTGCCCTAATTGGTTTGGCTCAGTGGATAAACTGCCAGCCTGTGGACTGAAGGGTCCCAGGTTTGATCTTAGTTGCAGGCACATCCCTAGGAGGGGATGTGCAGGAGGCAGCTGATCAATGTTTCTCTCTCATCGATGTTTCTAACTCTCTGTCCCTCTCCCTCTATATATACTAGAAGCCTGATGCATAAAGATGTGTGCAAGAATGGGCCTTCCTTCCTCTGGCTGCTGGCACCACCTTTGTTCTGGCTAGAGCAGCCTTTCCACTCTGGCCTGGAACTGCCTTTCTGTCTTGCCACGCTGCCCAGAGGCCCTGAGCAGCTGGCAGGGCTAGATGCACCACCCAGCTGCTCCTGGACTCTGGGCAGCATGGAAAGGCTGCTCTAGCCAGAACAAAGGCAGTGCCCAGCCATATGCAAATTAACTCACAATCTTGGTTGGGTTAATTTGCATACTTAGTCCTGATTGGCTGGTGAGTGTCATGAAGGTATGGTCAATTAGCATGTTACTATTTTAATAGGTAGATATATAAACATATATAAAGAAGGCCATCATTTTGTAATTTTGTATTGTAAGCTTTTTTTTCTCCATGTCATGTTTTCAGCTGTTTTTACTTCTTTGCCCCATTTCTTCCCTATTAATTCTCATATTCCAATGTACACACATCTAACTTGCTTCTCTTGTTAAAAACTCATTTCATGACTGAGAAATCATATATTACAAAAGTTGTTTATTATATACTCTCTAAATAAGGCTAAATTAAGAAGTTAATAATTATCTATTATACTCAAATATCTTTCTTTGTTCACTATTATGTTCTGGCTAAATCTTTCAGTCCTTGTCAAAGAATCACTTTATATGGAAGAAAAGATTATGAGGATTTTTAAGAGATTTTTCTTTATCTCAGAAATAGAATTTAAAATATTATTTAATTAACATAATTGGCCCAAAGCGGAATTTTTAATGGCATGTTTCAATATAAAAAGCTTTAATCTATTTTGAAATAAATATTTGTTTTACAACAGTTTGTCTGAAATATTTGCTTCTTAAACATCTTTGAATTTTGAATTCTGTTGCTATTTATCAATAAATTTTAATATCATCTATATTTTTCCAATTATTTGCTGTTCATTAGTTAATATTGTCATCAAAATGTAATAAGTTCATTGAAGAGCCTCAGATATTACTATAGACTAAGTTTATTCTTTTCATGAAAGATGCACCTGTATTTTACCTTGTAAGATAATAAATTCAGGAAAACCCAACTGGGACCTTGAACATCTCTTCTACAATATATGAATTTTATATTAAGTAAGATTATAATATTCTCCTCTTCAAGTGGAAGCCACATTCCCAAAGGAAATGAGATACTAAACTATTAATAGTTTACCCAGGTTTTCTCTGCTTGCTTTGAAATCTCAAACTCCACTACAGCCTAAGCACTGTAAAACATTACAATTTATGTTCATATAAATGCAACTCTCTAGATGTTCTTCAGCTAATCTACTATTCAGTATTTCTGATGTTTTTAAGACAGAAAAATTCTTCACATTCAACATGAAAAAAGACAATGTCAAACAATTGAGAAGTAAATATATATAGTAATAAACCCTGAAATAAGTTTTGTGTTGTTTTTTTTTTTAAAAAAAAAGGTGTTTAAGTTTTAAAATGTTATGGCAGCAAACTGAATAGTTGTGATAAGTAAATTACTGACAATGGCTTGTTCTTTTTAAAATTTTAGGGTGTGCATATTGTCAATATCTGTATTGCTTTTAATTTCTCTCATTTTCTCATTTTTTATATACTTGGGCCAATCTAGAACCCCATAACAGCCTATAACTTCTATTTACCTATGCTCACCCTCAAAGAGATGGTTCTATAATACTATTATTGTCATTAGATAATTGACAGAGTTTATCAATCCCTGGCCTTCTGCTCTTGCTTTACATAGGGACATTATTCAACCATGAAATAGTCACAAAATCCATTAAATTATACATATTAAGACACATTATTCTGCAGAAAATTCTATTGTTTTTGCCTTGAAATTGTAACTAGAACTCAACCTCTTGAATTATCATTAACCCCTACCTCTACCACTACCATCTAGATCCAAGCCACTGTCATCTCTAATCTGGATTATTAAAATAGCTTCCTAAATAGTATTTCTTCTTTTTCTCTTGCCCCCATTGTCTATTTTTAACAAAGTAGCCAATGTGATTGTTAACATTGAAGTGAAATTATGTTTTAAAATTCCTCTTCTTGAATTCCTACGATAGTTTTCATTTTAAAGACTTAAAGTAAAGTGCTTATATTAACTAGAAGTTCTCATAGGGCTTAGCACTTCTTTTATTACCATTCCTTTTTCTCTTACTAACTGGGTTCTTGCCATGCTGTTCTTGTTTCAACATACAAAGAATGCTCCTACCTGAAAGAAGTTGCACTTGCTATTCCACCTCCTGGGAACACTTTTCCCCAAGGTCACTGTATCTGGTTGGCTCACATCCCTCATGTCTCTGCTTTAATTAGAAAGATTTTCTTCGGTTACCCCATTACCCTACTTTACTGTGTATCATAGAATATTGTTATCTAACATTCTGCACACATACAGAGACTTTGTCTTGTATTGTTGTATCCTCAGTATAAAGAAGTATGCCTGAAACAGGATAAAATCAATAAATATTTTTAATGAAAAATTAGAATTAAGTTTTATTTCATCCAATATATGCTGTTTGACATTGGGGGGGAAATTATCCCTCTTGGGTTAAATTTGCTCAATGTAAATCAGAAATGATGATGATGATCAGAAGAAGAAGGAGGATTAATGACTTTGAACATGTTTTCATGTGTCTCTTGGCTTTCCTTCTGTCGTCTTTTGAAAAGGTTCTATTTAGGTCCATTGCCCATTTTTTTATTGGATCCTTCATCTTCCTTTTATTAAGTTGTATAAGTTGGTTGTAGATTTTGGAGATTAAACCTTTATCAGTGATAGCATTTGCAAATATGTTCTCCCATGCATTGATCTTTCTTGTTGTTTTGTTGATGGTTTCTTTTGCTGTGCAAAAGCTTAACGACAATGCGATACCATCTTACACCTGTCAGAATGGCAATCATCAACAAATCAACAAACGACAAGTGTTGGCGAGGATGCGGAGAAAAAGGAACCCTTGTGCACTGTTGGTGGGAATGCAGACTGGTGCAGCCACTGTGGAGAACAGTATGGAGTTCCTCAAAAAACTAAAAATGGATCTCCCATTTGACCCTGTAATCCCACTCTTAGGAATTTATCCTAAGAAATTACAAACACCAATCAGAAAGGATTTATGCACCCCTATGTTCATAGCCGCACAATTTACAATAGCCACAATTTGGAAACAGCCTAGGTGCCCGTCAGCAGATGAGTGGATCAGAAAACTGTGGTACATCTACACAATGGAATTCTATGCTGCCATTAAAAAGAAGGAATTCTTACCATTTGCAGCAACCTGGTTGGAACTGGAGAGCCTTATGCTTAGTGAAATAAGCCAGTCAATGAAGGAGAAGCATCACATGATCGCACTCATTGGAGGATAATAAAGAACATTATAAACTGATGAACAAAAGGATAGATACAGAGACAGTAAAGCTTCAAACAGACTGTGAAATTACAGCAGGATGATTAAAGTTAGGTGAGGTAAATAAGAGATCAATCAAAGGACTTGTATCTATGCATATAATCATAACCAATGAACATAGACACTGGGGGTTTGGGGTATGCCTGGGAGGGAGGGGGGCAATGGGAAGATATGTATAAAAAATTAATAAAAAAAAAGAAGGAGGAGGAGGAGGAGGAGGAATAAAATAGTATCAGCCATATTTAGCTGTTGTGAGGATGTGAAAACAGTTAATGTATATAACATGCTTAGAACAGTGCCTGGCACAAAATAAATATTTACAATAATTTTTGGCTATTATTAACATTAACAAGCCTATTAAGTCTTTTTTATCTTTATTTTTGAGAGTATTACAGATGTATCTCTTCTTTTCCTCCCCCCACTTCTCCTCTCACTAGTTCTCACACTGCTTTAGGCCTTCACCACCCTTGTGTCTGTGTCCACAGGTAATACATATAAGATCTTTGTCTAATCTCTTCCCTTTATCCCCTTCCCTCTGAGAATCATCAGTCTATTTCATGCCTCCATGCCTCTGATTCTATCTTATTCATTATTTTATTCTGTTTTTTGTTTTGTTTTTTAGATTTACTTGTTTATTTTGATTTTTAGATTTAATTATTGATAGACATGTATTTATTGCCATTTTATTGTTTATATTTTTTGTTCCTTTATTTTTCTTCCTCTTCTTAAATGTTGAAGTCCCTTCAACATTTCAAGTAATATTGGTTTGGTGGTGATGAACTCCTTTAGCTTGTTCTTGCCTATGAAGCTCTTAATCTGACATTCCTTTGCTGGATCCTAGGTCCTTGCTGTTCATCACTTTGAATATTTCTTGCCATTCCTTTCTGGCCTGCATAGTTTCTGTTGAGAAATCAGCTGACAGTAATATGGGCACTAGACTTGCTTTAGTGGGACTATAGTGCTCACTGAGTCTCTCCCTTAGGTGTGTTAGTTGTGGATTTGTAGAGTTGTAATCTAGTATGGTCTGAAGCTGTCCACTAGGTGTACTGGCTCTTGTGTGTCCAGGGAGGTGCAAAGTCAGCCACTGCCTAGGGCTAGCTGGCAGGAGCTACAGAGAGATCTGTAGCTTCCTCCTGTTTGTATGGGTGTAGAAGTACCTAGGTGAGGCCCAACTGTGAAGCAAGACAGGCTGGTGCTGGTGCAGGGTCTTGTGCCTTGTATTACTGGTTTTGGAGCATGCTGACAGCAGCTTCAGCTTGTTTGAGAGATTTTAGCAAAGTCTGAAGCCAGAACCTTGACAGGTCATTCACATGGAAAAGCTGCTGAAAACAGCTTGGGTAAGGCTGCAAATTGGATGGTGCAGGGTTTCAAGGAGTTACCAGGGCAGAGCAAACAGTGTGCTTCAGGTAGATGCGGATTCAGATATGTAGCCAGTCAGCCCTGTAACAGGGAGGTCTCAGCATAGGAACAATGACCCCTGAGAACACCTCCTTCTGGTAGAAAGCCACCTCCAAGTTCCTACCCTGATGCCAGATAATTCAGTTCCTCCCTGTAAGTCTCTGGGTCCCCTATACCTCCTGGTGCTGGAGCTCAGAAGAAGTAAGTCTGAATAGGTTCATACCTGGCCCTTTAATAGGTACAGAAGGATCTCCAGCCAGAATCCCTGCTGGTTTTTACAGCCTGAAATTATGGGGAATTCTCTTCTCAGCTCTGGGACCCTGGGGTTGGGGAGGCTGAATGGGGTATGGACCCCTTGCTTCTTAAGGCAGCCTCCACAGGGACAATCTCCCTCTGGATTAAAAAAATGCCCAAGTGGGCTCTGGCCAGCCTATTCTGTGCCTCCACCCTTCCTACCGGTCTCAGTGTGTTTTCTTCTTCTCTAATTGTAGGGCTTCCATTCAGCTAGCTTTCAAGTGGTTCTATATTTTAGTTGTAATTTTGATGTGATTGTGGGAGGTGAGGAGTACCAGTGTTTACCTACCTGCCATCTTCAGAAAGCTGGCCTATTAAGTCTTTACATAACTGCAGTCTTCACTGGGGATGAGACTAGAACTGAAAAATAAGATGACTTAATACTTTCCTTTTTCTTCTCTTCATCCTTTTATTTTTGTGGATATTGTGTGTTTTTTATTTTTAAATAGATCAGTTATTTATTTAGGTTCTTTGTGAAAAGTTTAGAACACCAACTTGTGAAGAGAGAGCTCATTTGTGAAAGCAAACACAGAGTGAAGATAGCCCTGGAGCTGAGGAATAGCATTGACTTTTGGCAGAATTAGTGAGTTCATGGCTTTCTGATCAACAATGTGTTACTCTGTAACCTTGTACTTCTCTTTCTCTACAGGAAAAAGCTGACACTCCTGGTATCTGGGCTCACATAGCTGCTTCTTGGTGTAAGCATCAGTGAGAAGTTTGGGGATTCTCACACACTAATATAAATTCAGGTGGAGATGGCAATGATACATTATTGGTGTGTTCCATGAGGAGGAACACAATTAATGGATAGAAGCCTAGTCTCAAGTAGCAGGCCACTGATCAGCTGTTTTAGGAAAACCACCCTCTTGCCACTGTGGCACTCAGTGAGGATAACCAGAATGGTCCCAGAAATTATGCTAACCTGAAGTTTTCTCATATGCTGACTGAAGAAGAACTTGCCATGGCTCAAAAACTTTCTTTTTAAAAAAATATGTACATTTATTTTACTTGAGAGAGAGAGAGAGAGAGAGAGAGAGAGAGAGAGAGATCATTGATAACAACCACCGATGGGCTACCTACTGCATGCCCCACAATGGGGATCTACCTCACATGGCATGTTCTCCAACATCTTGGTTCATAGGTAGATGTTCAACCACTGAGACATGCTGGCCAGCATTAAATAGCCTTTTAATGAAAAACTATCCAACTGGATTCACTGATCTTCCCACTATTGCATATTGGTTCACTTTTCAACAATTTTATACCTCAAAGAAAGCATTTCAAACCCAACATTAGTATATCTCAATAATTTTCAAGGCATAACTTCAGTAGGATAATATCTAGGCATTTTTTGAAATTGCATGTCGCCACCTATTGTTTTTATGACAGTAACAAGAACTTTCTCCTTTTCCTTTTAAATCCTGAATTTAGATGCGGAATACTTCCTCTTTTACTTGTCCTTTGGGGAATACATAGCACACCAGGAATGCCTACCAATTCCTTTGACTAGGACAGGATTTTGGCTGCAGTGGAGTTTCCCCTTCTTAAGTGTCTTGGCCCTGAGGTTACCCTTCTTAACCTTGCCACCAGCATCAACCTTCTTGGTTTCAGGTTTTTTTCTTCTTAATATCCAGCTTCTCAGTCTCTCCCCCCGCCCCCTACTTTTGCAAGATGGGAAAGAGAAATAAGGTCCTTGTGGATTTTTATTTTAAAAACCCAGTTTTGACCAATATTAAGCAAAACTCAAGTGTTTTAAATTAAATGACAATGTTTCTAAATGACAATGTAATTATATGGAAGTATGTGAGGATTCAGATAACTTAAAGAAATCATCAATATATTTTATATATGCTGAATCAGTGGCTCTTCCATGGAAAATTGGCTATTTTCTTAATTCACTTTCTATTTTTCTCATTCTTATTTACATACACACACACACACATACACACACACATACACTAATAGCCCATCACGTGATATCGCACACAGTAGGCCACTCGCTGCTTCTGTGCAGCTTCCATGGGAGCCAGGAGGGACCCACACTGATTCCGCAGGAGGGAGCTGCACTGCTTCTATGGGAGGCAAGCGCACTGTCTCCTCTCCCAGTCTGTGTTTGGCTATCAAGGTTGCAGATTGGCCCCCTGGCGGAGCGTCACCTTGGCAATGAAGTAAGCATCCCATCCTGGCCACTCTGTACCCACAGCCCAGAGGCCCTCCATCACTACAGTGATGAAGAAAGCCTTCCACCAGGCTGCTCATGCTGCCTGCTCTCAGCAGCAGCCCCCCAAGACTGAGGGAATCCCATGAGGCTGAGGGGACTGGGCACCACCATCTTGTGGCTATGGGTGCCGCTATCTTGTGTGGTGGAGTGACAGTTAATTTGCATATTACTTTTTTATTAGATAGGATATGTGTGTGTGTGTGTGTGTGTGTGTGTGTGTGTGTACATTCCTTAAGTCACTTTTCAAATATTTGAGCATCAACTATGTTCAAGGCACAGTGGAATTCAGTTTCAAGAGTAAAGGGAAAGGAGGGATGGCAATATCAATGTCCAATAGAGTAGGAAAAAAAGCAAATAAACTTAAACTGGACAACGAGGGTAGAAAAAACATACATTCTATAACAAAAAAATAATGATCACGAGACTTCACAAAATGAATAAAATTTATGTATAAAGAAAAGAGTATCAGAAATACAAAGTAAAACTGACAGAAGCACAAGTGTTTGTAAATATTTCAATATGGCATTAAGTATCAGCACTTATACATCAAATATGAATGAACAAAATAAGCCAGTCAGAAAAAGACAAATACCATATGATCTCACTTATATGTGGAATATAAGGAACATAATAATCTGATGAATGAAATAGGAAAGGAGGCATGGTTATCCTGAACAGACTGACTGCTGTTGGTCATATACATGTGTGTGGGTATATATATTCAGGCAATATTATGGTGATAGTGAGAGGGAAATTAGGAATGTGGAATAGGTGGAGGTGGAGGGAAGAATGTGGATGAGGAAAAACTTTGCTTGGGGTGTTGGACTCACAATGCAATGAGCAGATGATTTATTGATTTTTACACTTGAAACCTGTATGGTTTTGTGAACCAATGTTACCTCAATAAATTCAATTTAAAAAAATAAACAAAAATATTTGATAAATAAAAACATGATTGAAATCTAGACATATATAAAATCTGTATCAAAAGTCCTATATTTTACAAAATGTACCCATTGACTAGCATTCATTATTCTTTTTTTTATTAATTTTTTATACATATCTTCCCATTGCCCCCCCTCCCTCCCAGGCATACCCCAACCCCCCAGTGTCTATGTTCATTGGTTATGATTATATGCATAGATACAAGTCCTTTGATTGATCTCTTATCTACCTCACCTAAAGCTTCAAACAGACTGTGAAATTACAGCAGGAACATTATTCTTTTATATTGAGTATATCATAGGACACAAAAAATTTTTCAAAAATTTAAAAAAATCCAATAAATTAATATATATTATTTGTTTTTACATTCATAGGCCAAATATGTATATACCATAAGAAGAATAAAAACCAAAAATGCTCTACTCAGTTAAAAATTATAGATATTTTCTTAAGCAAGTTTGAGAGTAAATAGGGAATATAGTTAATATAATACTGTGATAGCTATGTATGATGTCAGATGAGTACTAAACTTACTGGTGATCAGTTTGTAAGTTATAAATGTTTAATCACTATGTTGAACACTTGAAACTAATATAATATTGTATGTTAACTGTAATTTAAAAAATAGAAAACAAGTAAATAAAAAAGAAAAAGGAAATCAGAACTGTGTAGAAAAATGAAACCTAAGGAGACATGACAACTACATTTAATGTTTCTTGGATGTGGCATCCAAAAAGGGGACATTAGGCAAACATTTAAAAAAATCAGTCAATAACAGTATATCAATATTAGTTTATTAATTGTGACAAATATACTATAGTCATGTCATACATTAATAACAGGAAAACCAGAGTCAATTTTTCTTCAAACTTAAAACAAAAAGTTAAATTAAAAAAAAAATCAGGTGAATTAGAACATAATGGAAACAAAAATGCTGTGTATCAAACTTTCTAGAAACAGAAAACACCATTGCTTATATTGAAAATGTTCTAGAGACAAGGTAAGTATAGCACATGACCAAATTCAGTATATATAACCTAAATACTGAATCTGTTAATTATTCTACTCTCACCACCTCTTATAAAACAAACATACACACAACATGCTCTTTAAACCCTCACCTATGTCACACTGCATCTGGCTCATTGATTCTGTTTGGCTCACAAAACAGTTAGTTACCTTGGTCTTCTTATAGCTGTCCAAATATCAAAAGAGCTTAATTTTCCCTCAGAAATCTGTCACATACACAGATAAAAATTTCTAAGAAAAGGAGAAATGAGTAATGGAGCAGAACATTATTTTTTTCTAAGTCCTTAGCAACCCAACCTGAAAAGGGAATTAAAATAGTATTACTATTTCTGTGCAGTATCATTTTATGCTTATAAATCTTAAGATTATACACTAACAAAATTTAGTAAAAAAAAATAGTAAGTAGTAAGATAAACATGTGAAGTCCTATAGCTTTCCTGAGAACCAAGAATAAATAGTTCAAAAATGGAATGCAAAAACTCCTGTTTGCTATAAAGAATTTCCTCCCTCCATTAAAAAAAAAAAAATCACTCCCACTCCATGCACTAGCCAAAGCATAAAAGCAACCTATAGGCATACAAAGATTTTATGTAGGTGCTAGATAGTCCTATCTAGAAATCCTACCTGAAACTCAAATTTGATAAATCCAAGATCAATTACATTAGGCCACAAATTTCTACTTATAAGTAACAGAAACCAGCCTGAACTAGCTGAAGTACAAAGGAGTTAAGGAATGTGGTTAGGACTCCAGAGTGAGAGAAGAGAGTATGTTTCATCTCTTGGTGTCTGTTTGTATTTGTATATTTTTTTCATTCTTCTTTCTAGAGAGTAACTAGCAACATCACTAGTCTACAAAGTAAGTAGATAAAAAGATCTCTCAAATTTACATTTTAAGTGTCCCAGTCACAAACACATTCACACTCTTGGTTGCAATATTAAATTATGGAGGTTGACCTCTAGTCAAATAAAAAATGGTTAAGTGGCTAGAATCAGATTGCAAGCTGACTCAAGGATCCATCTCTAAACATTCATGGTGGGGGTATGGGAGTGACAGAGACAAATTATGGAAGAGAGTGTGGATTGAGCAAACATGGCAATTGGTATATATTATATGATCCCAAACTAAATGTTTGTATCCCAAATGAAACTACCTATCCCAAACTAAATTTTGCAATCTGTGCCCTAATTTTAATAATGAAACTTTTATTTCTGGTAATCTAAGTTTAACCATCATAAAAGTCATCTTTCAAATGTTTTTCATTTATATATAGACCATATATTCAAGTTACCCCTTTCACACCATTCCTACTACCATCATTCTACTTTATCTCCACTGTGTCTTCATCTAAATTACTCCAGTATTCTTAAAACAGATCCTCCAAACTCTTTTTACTCTATGGTTGGAGCTTAATGAGTCACAGAGAGGATAAAAGATAATTCTGGAGAGGCAGACAAGAGTGAAATTATTGAGGCTCTGTAAATTGGAATAAAGAAGTTGTGTATTATATTAAACACAATGAGAGACCAGAATATTTCAGGCTTGGGAGTGATTTTAGTTGGGAGGAAACATAGAATTAAAGAGAGCAGTAATGAGAATAATAGTGGTGGCTTGGATTGGGCTAATAGTAATGAAGATCATCTGATTATGTCATTTTCTATTTTAAGTCTTTTAATGGTTACCCATTGTCTACAAACTAAAATAAAATTTTAATAGGCTTCAAATCTCCTTTTACAGTTTTATGTCGCATTATCTCACTAGGTACCCATTATTTTAATCATACCAGATTTCTCATAATCCTTGAGAAATTTATTTTCACAAATTTTTAGATGTGCTCACAATGTTAACATCATCTCAAATGCCTTTATCAACACTCTATGCTAGCAACAATCCTCCTCATATCAAGGCTGATCACCTATATCATGCTATCTGTGAAGCTTTCCATTATTCTGTAAAACAGAATTAATTCCTCAGCCCTCTGTAATTCCATAGCATTGTGCACATCTTAAATTCAATAGTTTTAATGTAGTAATGATTAGCATAGTTAATATTTCACCTTTATTGATTTTGGCTCCTTGAGGAAAAAAATTAGTGGTATTTGTCATTTAAAGCCACAGTTCTTTCTGCCCAGTATTCTTATAGTGGCTATTTATTTTTTGTTGTTGTTGTTTACTGAATTATATACAAAATAAAAGTATGGAAATATAAACATCCTATTTCCTACACTAGAATAAAAACTCTTAGAAGGCAGAGGATGCTATTATCTTTGGATTTAAATCAGTAAAAATGGACACAAGAAATGCATGCTTGTAATGGAATGTAAAAACTGAATTTATTATCAAATTCTATTCTACAATAAAAACACCTTTTATGTCATTAAAATATCATAAAAACATTAAAGCCAAGGAGAATTAAATAGTTCTGAATCATGGGTCTCATTTTATCTAATTTTTATTACTCATTAACAAAATTATAAAATCATATGGAGTAAATTATAAATATCCAATCTACAAATATCTGAAATCTTTATATGACTAATAAAAAAAGCATATGAATATTACCAATAACTTACAGGAGAATAATAAACAATAAGCATCTTAAATATTAAATTTAAAACAAAGTTAACAAGAAAAATAAACAAATATTTAAGTGATATTAATAGTGACATAAATATTCATGTAACATATACAGTTAGAAAGTGGAAATGAATAAGTTGAAGTAGAAAAATCATTATTGCCTTAAAAGAGCTGTTTAAACTTAGAAAATCTATTTTTAAAGAAATATTTCTAGTAATATTTTAGCAAAACTAGGTATAGATCTTATAGTTCTTATATAAGCAATTTTTTTCAACTTAACTATAATAATGATTAAAATAATTCCCACAGCAACTTCTCCATATTATGGTGCAAATAACACTCACGAAATAAAGATACTGTATGTTTTAAAGAAACAAACAAAAATATGTAATAAAGATATATTGATTTTATATTTTGAAGGACATAAATTCTTAAAAACAAGACATTTCATAGTTTATACCCCATATTTTATGAATTTATTATACTTTGATCAAAGTCTGCATATACAAAATGTAAATATTTCAGGGTATTATAAGAAACAAATATTAAGTGAAAACAATAAAATACAGGGTGTCCCTGAAAAAATGTATACATACTTTGAATGGTTATAAAGTCAGTGTTTATTAACATATAGTTCATTTTCAAAATTTAAAAGACCCTACAGAAATGAATATTTTTTTGGTTAATACCTATTTTAAAACTGATGACCTTTCTGGTCCATGAACTGCTGATACCATCGAGCAATGAAATCACAAATATCAAGAATCATGTTTGCTCAGTATTTGTGCATTCTCAATTTGCCACTGTTACCCGTTTTGTAAGGTAAACTTTCTCTTTTTGCATCCTCATTAAAAAAAAAAAGACTAGTGGCATTTTAGGATACATTTTCTTTGTTCAAACTTTAGTCTGGTTTCTTCCATTATTTCAAATCAGTTAAACATGAAAAAGAGTGAAAATTAAGTGAGTTATCAGCTATTAAAGTGTCTATACATCTTTTTGAAATAGTGGTATTGAATATAGCTGAGTACTTGAGAAATTAAAGGAAGTTATTTGTAACAACCAGAGGGTAAATATAAAGAAGTAGAGATTTTCTTACCCCCTGCCCCCAAAAGTAAAACAAAATTATTTTCAATACTATAATTCCTTTCTTTTGCATCTACAGAAGCAAGGAAGACAATACATCTTTTAGAGTTTAGTAAGATAATAAATAGCACAATTCCAACCTTGATCATATTAATATTTCATGATGAGGTTTAAATATGGGGAAAGATTAAATGCTGCATTTATCTTCATACTAGATGCTGCTTTGAAGGTGAACAGTTGCTTTAAACTCTTGTCTATATTTGGCAAAACACACATAAAGTATATTTTGTTCTCTAAATCAGACATACCACATATAGACATAAAAAGTTACACATGAATATCACAGAATATGTGTTTTAAATAAAATTTTAAATTAGTTCAGACCTTACAATTCTATACAGAAGAGTTGTTCCTCATAGAAGATTCATATAGAGATAATTTTTTTAGGTTAAACCTCTCCTGAGGATTTTTTTTTCCCCATTGATCTTAGGCAGATTAGAAGAGAGGGGAGGGGAGAGGGGAAAATGATAGAAAGAAAGAAAAACATTGACTCATGGATCACACAAGCCCTTAACCGGGCAGGAAATCTGCAACTCAAGTACCTGCCTTTGTGTGGAAATCAAACCCTCAGCCCTTTGGTGTATGGGACAATGTTCTAACCACTGAGCCAGGCTAGCCAGGGCCTTTTTTTTTCTTTTTTCTTTTTCCTTTAACTTCTGAAACAAAAATGCTCATGTAACTATGGCAACATATATTTTAACTATGTTATTTATGCTTTTCTTGGCTGAGTAAGCAATCCCCATGTTCTGAAATTCTCTCCAGCATTTGAAGTGGCAATGATGGATGAAGAGAGAGTCTAAAAGCAGTTGTCTTTCGCACACATTTTAACCAAACCAAATACCCAATTTCTTTAGTACATGCTTTTCCTAAAACGATGTGCTTCAGAACCAACAGCCACCATATCTAATTCATAAATATTTCCTACCAAAACAAATGAAAATACCTACATATATAGAAAACATATTAAAAGGGAAGAGAAGTTCACCAAAGTTTTTGACATAAGGCAACACAATAATCATTTGCAGGCATTTTTACAAAGTACTAACTAGCAATAAAAGATTGTATCTATACATTTACTACTTGAAACTCATGACATCTGTCCTTATAAGAAAAGTCTCAATCAAATTACTCATTTTAGTACTAAGTATTTTCTTAATCCAAAGACATATCTGGCAGATTAGTTACAATACAACATGGTGATTTATGTACTAGATATTAACACTTCTAAATGACCAAAAAAAGTAAAATAGGGGGAAAAAACATCAAAAATATAGGACACAATTCTCCATCACTTTTAAAAATTAAACAACAAAAGAGCAGCTATAATAGTTTGTCTCACTTGTGATAGTAGATAAATCAGTCAAGCCACTTAACCATTAAGAAATAGTCATTAAATATTAACTTTTTGTCCAGCACTTTTTACAGAAGGTGAAAGTTTGAAAAAATGCATTTTGGACCACTAATACTAAGTTACTAAAAGATGCTATTTTTAGATAGACTATTTCTTAAAGTAGTGTTTGTTGGTTCACAGCAAAATTGAGAGGGAAATACAGATCCTCCAAGACTTAGAATGGGGTTATTTTCTAATAAACCCCTTGTAAATTCAAAATATTCCAAGTAAAAAATGCATTTAACCACCAAACATCATAGCTTAGCCTAGACTATTTCAACTGTTCTCAGAATACAACATTCAAAAATGCTGGTAACATAGTTCCCTGTAGTGGGTAGGTTGTTTTTCTCTCATGATCACCTACCTGCCTGCCTGGCAACTGCAGTTTGACTCACTGCCACTACCCAGCATCATGAGAGACAGTTGTACAGCATACCACAAATCTGGGGAAAAGATCAATGCAAATAATTTTCCCATCATCATAAATTTGAAAAATTGTAAATTGAACCCTCATAAGTGCGGACTGCCTGTACAGAGGTTTCCCATACGTCCCCTATCCCACACATGAATAACCTCAACCATTTTCAACATCCCCCACTAGAGTGACATTTTTGTAATAAATGATGAACGTATCATTTGATACTAACATATCATTACCACTGAGAGTGCAAAGTTTTCCTAGGGTGTATTATGGTGTTGTGCATTCTATGAGTTTGAATAAACTTACAATGACATGTGTCCATTGTTATAGTATACAGGGAAGTTACACTGCTCTATAAGTCCTCTGTGTTCTGCTTATTCATCCTTTCGCCTATACCTCTAGCAATCACTGATTTTTTTAACTGTCTTTATAATTTTGCTTTTCCAAAATGTCATATAGTTGGAATTGTGCAGCATGCAGACTTTTTAGAACGATTTCTTTCACTCAGCAATATGTATTTATGTTTCCTCCATGTCTACTAAGGGTTTTTAACTCATTTTTTAAAACACTAAACAGTATTCCATTTATTCAATATACCACAATTTATTCATTCATTCATCCACTGAAATATTTGGTTGCTTCCAAGTTTTGACAATTATAAATACAGCTTCAATAAACATCTGTATGCAATTTTATGTGGACGTAAGTTTTCAATTCCTTTTAGTAAATACCAAGGAAAGTGCTGGGTCAAATGGTAAGATTTATAAGAAACCACCAACTTTTCTTTCCAAGAGGCCGTACCATTTTACATTCCCAATAGCAATGAATAAGAGTCCCCCTTGTTCAACATACTCATCAGCATTTAGTGCTGTCAGTTTTCTGAATTTTGGTTGTTCTAATAAGCATGTAGTGATATGTCATTGTTTTAATTTTCATTTCCCTGATGACATGCAATGTGGAACATATTTTCATATGTTTATTTGCTAGCTGTATATCTTCTTTTGTGAAATGTCTTTTAAAGTCTTTGGTCCATTTTTTAATTGGGTCATTCATTTACTTACTGTTGAGTTTAAGGGTTCTTTGTACATTTTTATAACAGTCCTTTATCAGATATGTCTTTTGCAAGTCTGTGGTATTTCTTTTAATTCTCTTGACTGTATTGTTTACAGAGTAAAAATATTTCATTTACATTAATTTTAACTTATCAATTCTTTCTTTTACATATAACACCTTTTGTACTGCAGCTAAAAAAGTCATTGTCAGGCCTGGCTAGGTAGCTTAATGAGTTAGAGTGTTGTCCCAATGTGTCAACATTGCAGATTCGACCCCCATACAGGAATGCATAAATGAATGCATAATATGTTGGATAACAAATTGATATTCCCACTCTCTCTCTCTCATTCAACTGCTTTCAAATCAATCAATTAATCAATCAAAGTCATTGTCAAATATATTGTCATCTAGATTTTCTCCTATCCTATTTTCTGGTTTTGCATTTTATACTTATACCTGTAATCAATTTTTTACTTTATTTTTATAAAGAGTGTAAGAACTGTGTCTAGATTCACTTTATGTATTTACTGGATGTCCAGTTGTTACACCAATCATTGAAAAGACTATCTAGTATCCACTGAATTAACTTTGCTTCTTGGTCAAATATCAGTTGACTTTATTTTTTAAGTCAACCTCTGAGCTTTGCTTTCAATACTATTTATTATTTGCCTTTTTTTTCTAAATCTATACTGTATTACTTACTGTAGCACTATACTAGTAAATCTTGAAGTCAGGTAATATTAGTCCTCTGACTTTGTTGTTGTTGTTGTTGTTGTTTTCAATATTGTGTTCGCTGTCCTGTGTCTTTTTCTTCATTCCAATGCCACAGTTGTGCAGAGCTTTTATATCACGTGGCCAGACCCTAGTCTATGTGGTCTGATGAATAATGTTGGCCTAACTCCAATGAATTGCTGAGACCCACTCCATCACGAAGGTCTACAGGCACACAGAAGTGGTAGCTGACTTTCATACACCCTGACACTGTTGCTAAATGACCTCAAACACAACATTGGCACCAAGTCTGACTCTGTCAATCTGGTAAGCACCATTCTCCCTTAGCTGGTGAATCACTGAGACCCTACCTCAAGGAACTCACAGAGGCTCTTTTAGTAAATTAGCCTAACACACAGCTAAACCGTGAATGCAGTTCTCAAGGAAATTTGGACCTTTTGCTGACCTGCCTCCAGGATCAGTACTGATAGAAAATAGCCTTGATATGCAGCTGGGCCCCTCCCATGAACACCAGAGACAGAAACAGACTGCAGATCACTTTATAGTTCCAAATAGGTAGCCCGGGGCCTGTCACTGGTAACACCTGAGAGCAACCAGCACTGGATCCCTTCCCAAAGTGTCCCAGAAACAACATAATCAGGGATTCACACTACATTAGAGCATAATCAATTAGATCACTAAGCAGCACACACATTAGGGGGTCTCAATAGACACCAGAACCTATTAGGGCTTTGTGGAGCCAGCTCCAGTTCAACAGCTCATACATTGGGTTTGGGGTCAATCCTCATAGCCATCATTGGAGAAATCCTCACCTATGGAAAATCCAACAACAATCAAGACTAAATTATAAGATGGGCAAATAAGATACAGAGTTCAAGACAGTAATTATAAGAATGCTTAAGGAACTCATCAAGAACATCAAAGGAATGAAAAACGTATAGAAACCATAAAAAAGAATCAGTCATAAATGAAGACTGTAATATCAGAAATGAAGAATATACTGGAAGGAATCAACAGCAGGCTAAATGAAGCAGAGGACTGAATCAGTGATTTGAAAGACAAGGTAGCATAAAACACCCAATTAGAGCAGCATGAAAAAAAAAAGAATTAAAAAAATAGAATAGTAAAATAGAATAGTCTAAAGGAATTCAGTAAAAATATGAAACATAACAATATCCACATCATAAGAACTAGATAGAAAACAAAGATACCAGAAATAATGGTATTATTATTTGAAGAAATAATGGCTAAAAACTTCCTTAACCTGGTGAAGAAAACAGACACATGGGTCCAGAAAACAAAGAATCTCAAACAAGATGAACTCAAAGAGGCCCATACCAAGACATATCATAATTAAACTGGCAAAGGTTAAAAACAAAGAGAGAATCTTAGGAGCTGAAAAAGAAAGACATTTAGTCCAGACCAAATTCAAAAAGGTTGAAATTAAGCATATTCTCCAACCACAACAGTTTGAAAGTAGAAATCAATTATAAGAAAAAAAGCTGAAAAACATACAAAAACATGGAGGCTAAATAATATGTTACTATACAATTAATAAGATAAAAATGAGATCAAGAAAGATATTGAAAGATATCTTGAGAAAAATAAAAATGAACACATAACAACCCAAAACCTACTGGACACAGTGAATGAAGTTCTAAGAGGAAAATTCATAGCAACACAGCCTACCTCAAAAATAAGAAAAAATCTCATATAATCAATTTAAGCTTACACTTAAAGGAGCTAGAAAAACAGCAATAAAAAAAGCCCAAAGTGATTAGAAGGAAGGAAATAAACAAACATTAGAGTGAAAATAAATTACAGACAATAAAAACACAATTCAAAAGATCATTGAAACCAAGAACTGGTTCTTTGAAAATATAAACAAGATCAATAAACCTCTAAACACATAAATTAGCCTTAAAGAGAACATAAATTTTAAAAAATCATAAAAAAATAAGAAAAGTAAAACTGACACCACAGAAATACAAATCATTATAAAAAACTAGAAACCTGACACACAAAATTCATGCAAGAGTAGCCTTCCTTCACCCAGCTGCTGGTACCATCTTTCCTCTGGCACCCGAGACTCAGGCTTTCCTCCTGGGCTTCTCTCACATCCCGGCTTCGTGCACAAGGTCTAATTAGCCTATTACACTTTTCTTATTATTGATATAAAAAACAACTAATGCCAACAAACTGGAAATCCCTGAACAAAATGGATAAATTCCTACAACATACATTCTTCCAGAAGTGAATGAGATAGACTGAGAAATGCTGAGCATGCCAATTAAACTAATGAAATTGAAGTGGCAATAAAAAAAAAAAAACACTGCTATAAAATAGAAGTCCTGGACAATATGGCTTCACAAGTGAATTTTGCCAAACATTTAAAAAGAGCTAACACCTGTCCTCAAAGTGTCCCAAAAACTTCAGGAAGAGTGAGGATTTTCAAGCTTACTTTACAAGGCCAGAATTACCCTAATTCTAAAATTAGATAAAGATACTACAAAGAAAGAAAACAATATAGTCCAATATTCCTGATGAATTCTCAACAAAATATTAGCAAAATTTCCTCCAGCAATACATTGAGACTATTATACACTAAGATCAAGTCAGATTTATTCTTGGGATGTAAGATTGGTATAAAATCTGCAAATCAATTAAAATTATACACCACATAAACAAAATGAAGAATAAAAACCACATCATCATATCAGTAGATGCAGAAAATGATGTGATGGAATATAGCAACCATCCTATCTAATAAAGAGGGAATATGCTAATTGATCTTCATGCTGTCGCAAAGATGGCAGTGCCCACAGCCAACAAGGAGAAAGTTCGCTAATTGACTGTTCTGCTCTCAAAGATGGTGGCACCCACAGCCAATAAGAAGGGAATATGTTGATTGACTGCCACACCCTCAAAGATTATGGCACCCACAGCCATAAAATGGTGGTTTCAAGACCCCTCAGCCCCATTGGGAACTTGCTGTGCACCTGTCTCTGAAGTCCCCCAGTCTCCTCAACCCCCCAGCCACCCAGGACTGGCCCGAGGCACAGGCAAGCCTCAGATGGTGTCGGAAACCAAATATTGTTCTCACTAAATGGATGTAAACAGGAAGCCAGAAGGCTGGTCATCCTTAATTGCTCTGAAAGGTCAGAGCTAATTACTCACTGTTTAGTTGAAACATTATTGGTTGAAGCAACCTCTATGTTTGTTTCATGTTAATTTCTGTTTTTGTTATTTCCTGCCTAAAGGCTAGGGGTGTGTCCCAAAGCCTTAATAAAAGGGAGAAAAAGGCCAGAGCAAGGGGTAGTCCTTTCCACTAGAGGAAGGCTCCCGCCTGGCCCCCCAATATCGCCAAATTAATGCTTTCTAGTCTCTCATTTCGTTTGCGTGCGGCCTCCTTCAGAACCTGAACGCTGACCCGGGAACCCTGAACCACGCGGGACGTGGAAAGAGGTTCCCACATCTGGCGCCCATCAGGGACTGCGGAAAAAGGTGCTCACATCTGGCGCCTGACCGCGGGACGTCTGGAGGAGAAGGTATTATTCGCCTAAGAGCAAAGGAAGGAAAATTCACCAAGGAAAATGGTGAGGGAAGATTCACCTAGGAAAAGGTGAGGGGAATTCAACGTACGCAAAGCCCACGGATTAACTACAGAGTCGCGATCTGTAAGTAGGGTGGGAACGTCTTTTGCAGCCAGGCTAATGGGGAAGAATTCGGTTATAAATATAAAGTAAACTGTATTATAGACTTTTGGTTTGCAAGCTTAAGTAATGTGGTTTCTTGTTCAAATTAAAATCTTAGTTTGCATTTGGAATCTGAAATCTGTAATAAGTGAAACTCCACTGCTGAAACCGCCTCTGGTGTGGAGAAATTCAAAGGTCGCAGGAGAGGGCAAGGCTCTCTGCTCTCCTGCAATGAGATTACTTAAGGTTTCACTTAAAAATTATAAGAGAAATCACAGGGAAATGCTAATCTTGGCCAAATTAGGTGCTAGTTATTACTTCGGAAAGCGAAAAAGAAAGAAAAAATTTAAGATCTGTCTTTATCTTTTAAGCATGAAAAGAAATTCAGCCAGATCTGTTACTGATGCTTTCCCCTGAAGTAAGCAGGATGTGGAGGAAGAGAGACACTGTGGCAATCCAGTATGAAAGTCCACTCTCCCAGTATACTAATCCAAAGTCTCCTTTCTCGCCATGAAAAAGTTTTAAAAATTTAGAGATGTCTCTGGAATTTCTGTACTCGTGAGGAGAGAAGCCCGGCTTAAAAAGAAATGCGCGCAATTGTCCACCTTTTTGGACATATTAGACAGGGTTTTAAGCTGAAATCTCTCCACAAAAGCTGCAGAAAAAGAAAAACCAGAACTGGTCTTTATTTTTTAAGAAAAATGGTGTAAAGGAACCAAAAGGAGATTATTTTGTGTTATTAATCAAGTTTTTCAGCTAAATGCAAATTAAATTGGGAGAAAATAAAATTTCTCTAATAATTAGGAATTCAAAATACATTGTTGATTGGTCTAATAAAAAAGGATTAATTCTGTGATTCCCAACTGACAGTTTAAAAATATAATTGATATCTTAAGATAATTATAAAAAATATTATAATCTTTAAATCATATATGAATATATATATTTGATGGTTTTTTACATGTTAAAATTTCAAGGCTTTAACAGAGATGATTCTTGTAAAGCTCCATGGGCCCAGAGTAATACAAGAAATTTGTTCTCTCTTTTTAAAGGACATCTTCTTAAATTTAACCGATCTAATATACTTGAAATTTCATGGAAAGCTTTATCAATTAAGAATTAATAACTATATTTTAAATGTTGTGAAGGTTTTGGCCTCTAAGAAGGAAACAAGGTAGCACTCTAGGAAGAGGCATAAACATTCAGCCTCTGAGAGATCCAGGCTCTCGGTCTCCTAGATGTCAGAGAGGTAACCATTGGGCCAGACAGTGTAAATCAAAATTTAATAGAAATGGGCAGCCTCTAAATCAAGATACAGGGTATAGTCAACTGCCGGGAAACGGCCAGAGAGGTGCCCCTCAGCCCCGTTATTAATAGGGGAAACCTGCCCTGCAAGGCCCACAGTGGATTCCCTCATCTGAGCAACTCCAGGAAGCGCAGGCCTGGATCTTAACAGCACCATAACAGTCACTTTGACTCCTGATATTGCTCTGCAAGGTATTCCTACAGGAATTTGGGGTCCTATGTCACCGGGAACATGGTAAAGAGGACAGTACAGATGCCTAAGAACGTACTTCTTGCAATGCCAACAGTTACCAGCTGTACGGTAATATTTCCTGGGGCACATGGGGAAGTATTTTTGACTTATATTCCTGACCCTTCATGGGTAAGAACCGTTAGGTGTACTGATTCCCCTGTTTCTTGTAGTCTCTAAGAAGGGCAAAATTAAGTAAATATTTCTTAAAATTCCAACATTAGCATTTAAAATGACAAAAAGCCCAAAGCCACCTGTATTCTTAAGCTAGAGGCGGGCAACATTTGTGGCTTGTGAATCAGACATAAACAATTACTAAATTTCTTTTGCTTTAAATTGAGATACCTACTTTAATTAATAAATTAGCTTTTTAAATAAAAATCAAAAGTTTTCAGCTAAATAAAGAGCCAATATTTTTGTAAGCAATTTGATTAAGTATTCTAATTAAGTAACTAAAACCTTGTCTATACAAAAAAGAAATTGATAGCCAGTTTAAAACTGAATTGCCATGGCCTAGAACAAAAGAATTTCCTTACATAATATTATTCTACAATGTCATTATTTTTTTGACAAATATCCCAAACAAACTTACAATCTAATTCTCTGAATATTTGGTAGCAATTTAAAAAATAAATAAATAAATAACATAAAAGGAATTAAGGCAGTGAAAGGGCACTTCAGCATTCTATATTGGCTTTTCTTCCTCTTTTTGCCAAGAAGGACCCTCCCACAGCTGTCACCTGAGCTTTCTGTTCATGCTGAGGTTGAAGCCTAGTGTTGGCTGGTACCATGAATCTGTCTCTCACCCAGTGGTGTGAGCTGGGCCCTTTCTGGAGAAGAAACCTGGGTTCCCCAAGATATGTGATCAGTGCTGGGACCCTGCCAGCAGGCGAGGGGATCCCAAGGCAGGTACTGGGCGTGGAGGCCACAAGGGCATCAGCGTCCAAGGAGATGGACCTGAATGAACCTCACATCAACCTGCTTGGCCCCGGAGGATGGCTGGTTAGCCAGAGACGGGCAACTGGAACTTAATACGTTACACCGACCACCACCTAAGCCAGGAACTGGGCCTTATGCCGCCCTGCTTTCCAATGATGGGTAAGGTGGGTTGGTACCGTATGGTAGTTCCTGACCTAAGACAGGCACAGTCGCAGAGGGGCCATCAGGAAAAAGAACTTGGGGATCAACAGAGGTTGATCCTCACCCCCCAACATTGCAGAGGGAGGTCTCCTGCCCCATGGCTGCTTCACTTCCCACGTCCAGCTCCGATTGGGACCCAGGTGACAAGACAGAGACTTGTCCCAGCTCCGTTCGGGACACAAATGACAGACAAAGATTTGGTGCAGCTCAGATCGGGACCCAGCAACAGACAGACTTGGCTGACAGCTGCCCTATATTCTAAATCCAACTTAACACCAGGAATGCTCAGGGCCTACTCAGAATGCAAATAAATTCTTTCCACTAATATTTACAGGATAAAACTAAGATTGTTGTTAGAATATTAAATTTAATAATAAAATAGTAGTTAAATTTTCAAATTAATTTAATTGGTTAATTGAAATAGGTGAATATTCAAGAAAATTTAATTGCACGGAAAAAAAGTTACTCCTAAAGTATTAACTTAAATTTCTATTGGTAGTTCATTGCATGGTAAAATTACTCAACATGCAATAAACATAAAGCAGTCATATTTGCATTATAAAAAATTTCCAAAAGCATCATAATTACATAAAAAAGGGGGGATAGTACAGTAATATTGTGTAAGGAAAAAGCATCCTGTGAGCAAATTACATCTAAAAATTTTTTTTACTTAACAGCAAGACCCATGAAAAACATACATAGTATTAAAATAAGCCAAAGGAAAATCATTTGGGCAAAAATAAAAAGGATCCAAAGTCAAATTTATATAAAAAAATTCCTTTACTAACTTTTGGTCGAGAATGTTTATATATTTTCAGAAAAACAGCTCCAAGACCATGTGAATTCCTACAACAGAGAATGCTCCAGCTATGAAGACGAGAGGAGAAGCAGTCCAGAGATGGAAGATGCTGAGGACACCTTGCCATCCTAACAGTCAGCAGCTGTGCATCAATGCAGATTGCCCAGGACCAAACCAGAGAGGGTCGGACCTGCATTGCCACCATTTGTCCCCCATCCAGAACTGAAATATCATTGCTAATATGTACATTCAAAAAACTGTTGGACATTGAAACTGGGACTCAAAGGACTGTTGGTCCAGAAAGAAAGATACTATAGACTTATTCATTTACCTCTTAGCATAGCCATTGTTGCTTGTCTTATTTTTTGTTCTTAATATTTATTTCTAGTCTGTAGGTGCAAGATTTTTTAGAGGAAAAGAAAATGGGGGAGATGTCGGAAACCAAATATTGTTCTCACTAAATGGATGTAAACAGGAAGCCAGAAGGCTGGTCATCCTTAATTGCTCTGAAAGGTCAGAGCTAATTACTCACTGTTTAGTTGAAACATTATTGGTTGAAGCAACCTCTATGTTTGTTTCATGTTAATTTCTGTTTTTGTTATTTCCTGCCTAAAGGCTAGGGGTGTGTCCCAAAGCCTTAATAAAAGGGAGAAAAAGGCCAGAGCAAGGGGCAGTCCTTTCCACTAGAGGAAGGCTCCCGCCTGGCCCCCCAATATCGCCAAATTAATGCTTTCTAGTCTCTCATTTCATTTGCGTGCGGCCTCCTTCAGAACCTGAACCCTGACCCGGGAACCCTGAACCATGCGGGACGTGGAAAGAGGTTCCCACAGATGGCAGCTGCCCAGGGCCGCCTGAGATTCAGGTAACCAGGACTGGCTAAGGCTTGCACTACTGGCAGTGGCAGCACCTAAGGTGTGATGAGGCATCACCTTCCCCTGATGGCCAGGTCACCTCCCGCCTTTGAGAGTTCCCAGGCTGTGAGAGGGGGCAGGCCGAGTTGAGGGATCTCCCCTTCCAATGCATGAATTTTCATGCACTGGGCCTCTAGTTTATAATAAAACTCTTAGTAAAGTGGGAATAAGGGGAACATACTTCAACATAATATGACAAACACACAATCACTATCATACTTAATAAGCAAAAACTAAAAATGTTTTCCTTAACATCAAGAACAAGACAAAGATCTCTATTTTCACCACCATAATTCAACATAGAACTGGTAAGTCCTAACCACAATCAGACAAGAAGAAGACACAAAGGCATCCAAATGTGAAAGAAAGAAGTAAAGTTTTCATATGCATGTGACATGAGACTGTATATAGAAAACCCTACGGATTTCACCAAAAAACTACTAGAACTGATAAATGAATTCAATAAGATAAGATAAAAGTTAATCTGCAGAAAGTGGTTGCATTTTTATACCAATAATGAGCTCTCAGAAACAGAAACTAAGAAAAAAAATCCCACTTCCAATGGCATCAAAAGTAAAATAAAATACCTAAAATTAAATTCATTCAAGTTTGTAAAAGACCTATACCATGATAATTGTAAGACACCAAAGAAAGAAATTAAAGAAGATCCAAAATAAGTAGAAGCATATACCATGTTAATGACCAGGAAGAATTCATATAATTAAAATGTCTATACAGATTCAACACAATTCCTGTGAAGTTACTTTGGCCATTTCACAGAGCTAGAACAATATTTCAAAAATTTTTATGGACCCACAATAGACCCTAAATGGCAATAGCAATCTTCAGAAAATGGAGCAAATTGGGAGGAATCACACTACCTGATATCAAACTATACTATAAAGCCATAGTAGTCAAAACTCTGATACTAGCAAAACAAAGAAAGAAAGAAAACGTGCAAATCCCACAGCCATATAGATCAATGGGAAAGAATGAGAGCACAGAAATAAATCCATGTCTATTTGGTTAATTAATATTGATTTAAAAAGGCTAGAACATGTAAATGGTGCTAGAACAAATGGACAGATATGTGCAAAAAAGTGAAGCTAGACTAACCCCTTACAACTTATATAAAATAAACTCAAAATGAATTAAAAATTTAAATGTAAGACTTGAAACCATACAAATCCTAAAAGGAAATATAGTCAGTAAAATCTCTGACATGTCTCTTAACAATATTTTTTCTGATATATCTCCTTGGCAAAAGAAATAATATAAAAGATAAACAAATGGGATTACATAAAACTAAAGAGTTTTGCACAGCAAAGGAACCATAAAAATTGAAGAGAATATTTGACAATGAAACTTCTAATAAGAGGTTAATATAAAAAATTTATAAAGTACTCATACTACTCAGAAAAAAAAACACACAAATCAATCCAATTAAAAAATAGGAAAAAGATCTGAATAGGCACTTCTCCAAAGAGGACATACAGAAGACCAATTGACATGCAAAGATGCTCAACTCAATGTCACTAATTGTCTGATAAATGGAAATTAAAAGCATAATAAGATATCACCTCACACCTGACATAATGGCTACCACCACTGAACCCACAAATGAGAAGTGTTGGCAAGAATGTGGAGAAAAATGTACTCCTGTGCACTTTTAGTTGGAATCCGGATTAGTGAAGCCACTATGGAAAAAAATATTGAGTGTCCTCAAAAATTTATGAATGGATATGCCTTACAACCTAGTGATTCCACTTCTTGGACCTAAGAGTAGTATGCTCAGTGAAATAAGTCAGAGAAGACAAATACCATATGATGATTTCACGTATACATTGATTCTAAAGAACAAAATGAACAAAGTTGAAGCGACTCATAGATACAGAGAGCTGTTGGTTGCTGAGTTTGGTTGGGGATGGGTTTGGAGAACTGGGTGAAAGTGGTGAAGAGACTCAGAAGAACAAATTGATAGTTAGAAAATAGTCAATGGGAATTAATAGAAAATAGAAAATAGAGTCAATAATATTGTGATAACTACATATGATGCCAGTTGGGGTACTGGAATATCAAGTCTAGCTACTAAACTCCACACCTGAAATCAATACATAATAAAAAATTTAAAAATAAGTAAGTTAAATAAAAATAATAAATGTATATATAGTAGATTAATGATATCTACTATTTTAAGGCATAATAGCTACATATTTGATATTAGTAGAGGTGAATATTTCATATAGTCTTTCTGAATATCAAATCATTTGAAAATATTTGTCCGAATTATTTATATTTTAAATTTTTTTCTTCTTTATTTGTTGGTCATCAATCACCACCCTTCCCTCCCAACACACACCTCTCATAGCATTTTTGTTTTGTTTTGTTTTAAGATTTTTATGTGTATGAGATTTAAAAAGGTGAAAGTTATCTTCATTGGACTACTTTCTACTTACAATTTTGCTTTTTTTTTCCACCCATAATCTAGCCCCTCCTCTCTGGCAACCAACAGGTTATTCTCTATATCTATGCGTCTGTTTCTGTCTTGTTTTGTTTTGTTTATTCATTTGTTATTGTTGTTGTGTTTTTCTAGACTCCACAATATAAGTAAAACCATATGGTGTTTGTCTGTCTCTGTCTGACTTATTTCCCCTTAGGCCCATCCATGAGTCCAAGAACTCACATTTTGAAGATTGTACATCATTTGCATAATATGAAGCCTACCTTCTGATTTGGTCAGATGATCAGATAGTATTGTACTATATTAGAATAGTTTGATCTTTCCAATAACTAAACTTGTTGATACGAACCTTTTTCTGATATGCCATCACAATAAATTAAGAAACATGTAAAAAAAGCCTAGTGAAACATATTATTTCATCATAACCTTGATACCCAGGAGTCCACCAGTCTATGATAGATACTATATGAATCATGTAAATTATCATACTTCTCTTATGGTATCTGTGGTTAGGAAGAGCTCAGTTTGTGGTACATCTCTAGGAAGAACATTGTATGGATTAACTGTGCTCCTTGTTTCGTTTAAAATTTTACACTGATATTTGCCTTTTGCTCTATTTATTCACTTCATAATTTTTGTTGTACTTATTTTTGTAACCACTTCACACCTTTCTTTAAAAGAAAATGCATTGTTAAAGGGAAATCATAAGTGGATACTACTTGAATAAATTATCTGCTTTTTAAATAAAACTTTGAAATATAAATAAATAAAATCTAAAATAGGTTATAAGAAAGGCTTGGAACTCTTTGTGTTGAATTACAACCGCAAGTAACATATTTTTAAGTGTTTATAAAAGAAAAAGAAAGCACAAATCTTCAGGAAAGTAAATGCATTAGGGACTAGAAAAGAGAAAAATCAGAATGAGGTGTGGGTGTTTAGTTGGACTGTGCTTGAAGCACAACACTCCCTCCCTGCAACACCCTGTCAGAAACACTAAATAAAGAAATAAAGCCTGACTTATTTGAAATATAAAACGTCAACTGGAAAGAGATTGAATCTCAACCCTAAAGTCAGGTCACAAACTCTGAATTTCTTCCAGGCTCACAATGATCCCACCATAACAAAATAATGGAATTGTTTCAGTCTACCTATAAAATCTATAACTATTTTAACATGCTAACTAGTATTCTTATTTTTATGAATGATTACAACTAACAAGAAATTATTTTAAGTCCATATACCAAAATTTGTTTGATTTATGAAGTCTGACATAGAATATTGAGTTAGTAAACCAAAGTCTCAAGGAGAAACAGTTATTATCTTTTTTCTATTGCAAAAATTGTAGTGGCTCAATATTTTGGAGTAATAATTTCAAAATAATCAAGCAGTTGTAAATAAAGTGGATTTCAATGATGCTTGTGTTAACTGCAACTTGAAACAAAAATAAGTAAGAATTTCTATCATGGTTGACTCAAGTAGAAATCAATATTGGAAAAGACTATAAGAGAAATATATGCCAACTAGAGGCCTGGTATACAAAATTTGTGAATGGGTAGGGTCCCTAGGTCTGGCCAATGACCAGGGCTGATCAGGGCCTTCTGGCTACCTACTGGGGCCTTCTGTTGTTCCATGCTGCCCCTTGGTGGTCAGCGCACATCATAGTGAGCGATAGAACTCCTGGTCTCCAAGTCCAACTCTCATGGGAACACTTTGCATATTAGCCTTTTATATATGTAGATGATGTTGTTCTTTGCCTAACACCAAAAATAAAATAACAAATAGAATGATTAAGATAAATAGGACAGACATAATAATAATATTTGTATTAACTTATATGACAAAAATGGAAAAGGTATAATAAAATGGCAAACTTTCCAAAACTGAAGCTTAAGGCCAACATGAATAATCCCAAATTAAATATCCTGAAAAACTTAAAATTCTTGTTTCTAATCTGCTAAACAAAATAAATTTTAAGGATAAGCTGTACTTACTGAAGAACATTAAAATGAAGAAGATATGACCAAGTAAATACTTAGGGAAACATAAAACAGTCTGTCCATTGTAAAATGCTAAGTGTTAGTGGACATGTAAAAAGTGAACTATTTCAAGTTTCACATGAATTTTGCAGTCAAGGGAGTGGCATAACAACCAATGACTATATATGGGGAATATCTAGTTATTACACAAAGGCATCCAGAGTCACTGCATAATCTAAAGTTTTATTTTGAGTCAAACACATAATCTGAAGTTTTATTTTGTGCACACAGAGAAAAGCTGTAATAGAAATAGCTATATAATGATATTTTTCTAGACCTCAAAGTAGAATTTATTCAGATTTTCAATAATGGATGAAAATGTAAACAGGATTACTTTAAAATATGTTTCAAAGTCACAGATGGAAGGCAAAATATTTTATGAGCTAGTGTTTTATTTTTCTTACTTTAAATTTATTTAAACATTAACTATATATCTAGTAATTTGTTGAAAAGCACAAATATCCTCAGAAGGCCTCAGAATATAAATAGATGTTTTAGAACAGATTAGACCAATTAGCTTCCCTTTATTTAGAGGAAGGATCAGCAATTATGAGGGGCAGTGTCTATATATGAAATGTGACAGATCAGATTTATTTGCATTTTCTCGTGTCATTAGGAAGTCTGAAATTCAGCACAGTTTGAGACAAACTTGATTAGAACAGGAACTTCTGGACAAAGTAGGGTCAAAGGAGGTAATTTCCCCTCTCCCACTCCAAATTGACTCTTTAAGACAAATGTCATGGCTCACTTTCTTCAACTCAGAGATTAGAAAATGGATATTGTGTTCTACCAACAAAAGCCTGTGTAATGCTTAAAGAAAACAAGTGCAATTAAGTTCTACCACCGATTATGGGATTTTGAGACAGTTACTGATTCTCACAGAATATTTTTCTCACAAATAAAATAGAAAAAATAATGTAATAATACTCGTAAACATTTTTAGCAGACTGCCTGACATATTTACCACCCAAGTCAGAGATAAAAGCAAACAAAAAATATTTAAAAATCAGTGGGAAAAAATATATATAAACATTGCAACAAAATATTTAAAAATTTAGATGAAAGATACAAATCACTAAAAATAATGTAAACTGTTCAATGGGAAATTGAGAGGTAAAATAAGATGAAACAGTAGTAAATAACATTTCTAAAAGAAAAAGAAAGAAAAGCCATGCATTATATGCAAAAGGCAAATTCTACCAACTTTTGAAGTAACTTATCTTTCCATCTTACATAATAAGCCTCAAAATATCAAACAAAAACACTCCTACTCTAAAGCCTCAATCAGAAAACTACTGTTTAAGAAAGGAAAAGATAGACCAAAATCCTAAATGTTAATAAACGGAAGCCAATAGGTATAAGAATAATATATTTTTACTATGATGAATTAGGGTTTAATTACAACATGCAACGGAAATTTAGCAGCAGGAAAGCTATAATTTCATTCAATGAAAATGTGGCAAGGGAGACTTCTCAACCATGAAAAAAGCATTCTATAGAGATCATCATCTACTTCCATCACTTAAAAATGATAGTTTTAATCTTATCAACTATCTTCCAAAAGCATTAGAGATACTCCCTTTAAAAAGAAAAATAAAACAAAAATGCCTACTATGAGTCTTTTAACACTGTAGAAGTTCTTGTCTTCTGATAAATAAGAAAAAAATAATAACAGCTAGAAGATTTGAAAAGGAAGTAATAAAATTATAGTGGTGATGTAAATGATATAATTGTAGACATAAATCTATTTTTGTATGAAAATTAAAAACATAAGGCATAGAATCTAAAAACAAATATTCATAAATTTTTACACTTTTACAAAGAAAATTATAAAACTTTATTAAAAGAGGTTAAGAACTTATAGAGAAGAATGAAGTGCCTTCTATAGGAAGCCTTACTATTTCTCAGGTTTCCCCCATACTGACTTATGGAGTCCATGTTATTCCTATGAAAATGCCAAAGGCTTTTTTGTAAACTGCCAACGTGTTTATAAATTCATAAGGAAAAACAACAGCCTAGGAACAGCCAAGACACTTTTAAATAAAAATAAAGTCTGAGGAATTCTACTGTAATTAAGATAGTGAGATTCAGATAGACTAATTTACCAAGAGAATAGGGTAAAGCCCAGAAATAAGGCCATACATCAATGGAAAACAGTATATGAGTGAGAAAGCATGGACTATTTAAAAACAGTGCTAGAAATATTGGTTAGATATATAAAATAAAAAGAAATTGAGCCCCACCATACTATTCACACACACACACACACACACACACACACACACACACACAAAAAGATATTCCCAATGGAATTAAGATTTAAATGAAAAAGTAAAAACTTTAAACTTTTAGTAAAAAATAAAAGAAAATGACTTTGCAGTTTGCAGGACTGAAAATATTTTCTAACCTTAAAAGAAAAATGATAAATTAATTTCACTTCATTAAAAGTTTCTTAAAGAAAGTTTAAAAAGCATAAATTGTAACAATGATTTTGCTATTTAATTATCTATTCATGCAACAAAGTATATATTATATATAAAGAATTGTTGAATATCAATATGCAAAATACCAGCAACCAAAAAGAAAATTTAAAAAAGCAAAATAATTTGAATTTCAATGACCAATATAAAAATGAAAGACTAATTAACCTGGTTATTAATCCAGAAAATACAAATTAAGGCCATTGTCAGATATTGTTTTTTACCGATTAGCCTGGTATTTTTTTAAAAAGGAGTCAATTGACAAATGTTGATGAGCATATCTAGAAAGTGGAACACTTATCTATTCTGGTAGAAATGTAAACTGATCTGTTATTTTGAAAAATATTTTGGCATTGTCTCATAACACTGAACATGCATACCCTGTGACTGAGCTATTTCATTTCCAATGAAAACCCTAGGGGAACTCTTGCATATGAGTACCAACAAATATATACAAAAACAACAAAAATATTTTATTATTGTTTGCAATAGAAAAAAACAAACATGCCTATTGACAATAAGATATATTAGTGAAATATTAAACTATAAAAATTTATTTTACTAGTAATGTTCTAATGCTTTTATTGAGTGAGTATTCACAAAGTTTGCTGTATCATGTTTCAGAACTTATTAAGACATCATAGAAATTCTTTTGTATGTATCAATTATTACATAATAAAAAGGGAGAAGAAAAAATAATAATTATAATTAAAGCAATCCTATGGAATATAACAGCTACTCAAACCCTCAGGGAAAATCTTTCCAAAATTTTAATGAAATTTTCTTGAATATAATAAAGAAATTCTAACAGTCTAACTTATTTACCTGGATATTTAATGCAGATATGGAAAATGGAGTCTTAGAGGATAAGAAAGCTGCACTGATTTAGGAAGAGTTAGAAAAATCTAGACAAAAATCCTAACCTGAGTATAAAGCACCAGAATAGATTTGGAGAAAGTATATTCCTGGCAACTTAGGGGTAAAACTGACTAAAAACTCATATCTCACTCACTGGGTAAGAATGTTTCTCATTCCCTTTATTAAACAAACTGACCGAGACCCTTAGTATAGTGACTATGAACCCATGTGACTTGTATACAATGCTGCACTATGCTAAATCGAGACCAACTGTGTTAGTTTATAAATGCCAGACATTGCTTTTCCAGAGCTGCTCTTTACTCTTCTCGTTCTCCTGTCTGTCCTACCAAAGTGAGCTATACCATGCACATCAATATCCATCTTAGGCTTCCTGTTGGGGACAATTACTAACAAGTCAGACTAAGGAGCATGACCTTAGGGCAACTATTCTTGAGCATTGCATACATTGTATAATCCCTTAGGCTTTCCCTACAACTTGCCTATATCTTTGTATATAACCCTTTAATAAATCCTTATTAAATTAATCTGAGTATGCCATCTGTTGTCCTCTGTTTGAACTTATATATTCCTCTTATTATAGAGATTTCATGATTAAAATAAGCATTAAGTAATATAATAAAATATGAATTCAAAAATAAAAGCAGAATGCTCTTTTTTAGGAAACTGAATTTAATGCTTTGGAAAACCTCGATAAAGATAATTCAGTAAAAAAACTATTGTTAAATTAGGTAAATATATAAACTATAAATAGTAATAGAGAAATAATAAAGACCTTGAAGGATTTTAACCTCAGATTGCTTTCCAAGTTTTTAGGTTCCAAAGCAACAATTTAATGAATATAAGAAATCATGTAATGAATAATGGGTGTGACTTACACACAAAGACCAAATGAAATCAAACCTATAAACCAGATTCTCAAAGAAAAGACCATGGCCTTAATATACTTCATAATTATGACTAAAAGAAGTATGATGGGAGAATGTTATATTCATATCTTTAATATCTTACCTTAAATCATATGACTATGTCTATGAAAAGACATGATACATTTTGACATATACTTAGTAAAAATACTAAGTAATATAATAATTTAAAGGAAATGCCTTAGTTTGTAAAGTATCTGTTTTAAAGCAATAAAAGTAGACTGAAAATATATATATTTACAGCAGTTCTACCTTTAGTATTTAAAGACATAGAAATTGAAAACACTAAAATTCAATAATACATGAACTAAAAAAGTATTGCTAGAAGACATAATGGGAAAAAAGTTTATTCTTACTACATGAACATTTAAATATCAATGATAATTGATTTTTGTTTTTTCAAGTAACAAATATTTAGTAAATTACAATGTTATTTGATGGCAAAGCCACAAGGAAATTGGTATCCTCATATGTTACTGCTAAGAGTAATTCTTTTGCACATTTATTCAACACTTCTATTAAGCTTCAAGATTACAGTAGTCACACCCTCATTCACTTCTGAAAGTCTTTTTCTCTTAATCTTATAATTCCTCCATATACCCCTTCAAGACTCAACTCAAATGTGACTTTTTCCAAAACCATCACATCCTTGGCACTACTTTAAAAGACTGCCTTTATGCTCACAAAGTAACTCATGCAAACTCTTTTTAATCTGCAATATATCTTACTATAAACATGTCTTTCTTTCTATTGAGCCTTATAATCTAGTGACTCTACTAGACTATAAGAAATGATAGAAAGTAAATAGAATTGTTTATATCCCAAGCATGTTACATAATTCCTGGGACATAGTTAATGCATGATAAGTATAGACATAAAACTTAATTGAAATGAATCAGTGAATAAATGAATGGATGAACAAAGAGACATGAAATATTAAAAAAAAAATACATCAAGGATTATTCCCAGGCCACCATGTTGTGCTTGAAGATAAAGTCTCTTGGGAAGCTCATCTGAAGTGACCCATTCCCATCCCCTTCTGCCAGGAACCCTTTCTATTGGCTCAGAAGTCAGCGGCATATCTTTGAGACAAACAAGGCACTAAGTGGAACTGGAGCAGGGCTGAGGAGAAAAGCATGAAGAATGAACACAACAATTAGTTATTTATCAAGGGTCATAGCCAGAATAATACTGTAGAGTGCAAGACCAGCACCTCATAACATCATTAATTTATCAGTTATTTCAAGGCATTCAGTTCAAAAAAAGTTTCTTGATAATGCAAACCAATTAGGTTTTAATTAGAGAAAAAGAAGAAATGGTGTAGCAAAAAGCATATAAAATTCCACTTCTGAAGAAGGGTGCTTTAGGATAATATGCAGTGTTAAGGAGTCAAGGGGCTATGGAGGAGTCAGAAGGAACACTACTCAATGATGGAAAAGAAAAGGAATAGGCAGAATGTAGGAGAATGCACATGAAAAAAAAATGTTAATAGCCAATTTTGCCTAAGGCTGATGCTTATGCCCTCTTTTCAATTGGCTCCTTTGGCCCTAAGTATAGTAAATCTAAAGAGTCCATAGAAAAATACTAGAATTACTTACTTGTTTCTATGCCAAGAATTGCAAGACAATTTGAACTATCAAAAAAAAATGTATTGGTAGTACCCATTTCCCCTACAATTTCCTGGAAATTACATCATGAAATAAAAAAAAAAAACACAAAATGAACTATTTGTACCCATCTGAAGAAAATTATAATTCAGAGTTGAATTCTGATTCCAGGGCTTAGTATTAAAGTTATGAAAATTGACAGAAAAGTTAAGACAGTAAAATTAAAATAATAACATTTAGTTATTCCAATCATAAAATTAAACTTCAATAAACAGATTAGTGACAGATATTTAAAATGCTGGTTACAAAATATAGGACAAGATATATAAAAGTCAGCTGGCACTGCAAATTTACTGTATCATAAATGTGTCTCAAAACTAATATACTATCTTGCTCCTACTGAGGAAATAGAAGAGTGATAGATAGATAGGGATGAGACCACAGGAGGGAAGGGAAATAAGGAAGTCCAAGAATAACAGGATATGGCTTGCTAACTAGTTGCTGGAGCAACCCAACTGGGCAGAGAAGAACCAATGGTCCTATTCAGAGAGCTCCCTCTATTCCCAGACAGAGAACTTTCTCTATCCCTTAGGTAGAGAGCTTCTGAGGGAGAACCAATCAGAAGTTAGTTAGCAGTACATATATATATACACCCCTAGTCAGAGTGCTTCCCTGGCAGCCTACCTGGGTCCCCTCCCTGCTAGAAGGGATCTGTCTATCTCTAAATAAACTCTGCTTTTCTGCTTTTGCTTACCTCTTAGTCCATGAACTCATTCTTTGATTTCGCAAGATAATGAACTCAGATGCAAACACAGCATTTTAGTTTCACTACTAGTCCTATTACTTGTAAGAATGATGACGATACGGTCTTATTCATTTACTTTCACTTCCCCTTGCATTTGGGGTCAAATTCATAATATCCTTTCTAAGATCAAGGTCTGTAAGTTCATTATCTATTTTTCCTGTGTAATTTGTTGTATTAGGTCTTATATTTAGGTCTTTGATCCATTTATAGTTAACTTTTGCATATGAGAATAAATATTAGTCTAGTTTCATTCTTTTGCATTACAGCTTTCGAATTTTCTCAGCACCATTTATTGAAGAGGCTTTCTTCTCTTCATTGCATGTTTTAAACTTTTTTGTCAAAAATTATTTGCTCTTACCCATGTGGGTTTATTTATGGATTCTCAGTTCTGTTCTAATGGTCTGTGTCTGTTTTTCTGCCAATATCATACTGTTTTGATTATTATTGCTTTGTAGTATAATTGGAAATCAGGTGTGTGATACCTCCAGCTTCCATCTTAATCTCAAGATGTTTGGGGAGCCATTTGGGTATTTTATAATTCCAAAGAAATCTGATATTTTGTTCTATTTTTTGAAAAAAAAAGTCATAGAGATTTTGATGAGGATTACATTGTCTGTGTATTGCTCTGGGTAATAGGACTATTTTAACTATGTTGATTCTTCCAAACCATGGACAGAGAATATATTTCCATTTCTTTGTGTCTTTTCAACCTCTTTTAAAAATGTACTGTAGTTTCAAGTATATAGGTCATTTACATCCTTTGTTAAGTTTATTGCTAGGTATTTTATTTTTTGTTGCATTGCAAAGGAATTGTGTGTTTGTTTTTTTTCATTTATCTTTCCAAAGTTTCATTGCTAGTATATAGGAATGCAGTGGATTTTTATACTTTAATTTTGTATCCTACATATTTACTGTATTTGTTTATTGATTATAATAATTTCCTAATGGAGTCTTAAGGGTTTTCTATATAAAGAACCAAGTTATCTAAAAAAGTGACAATTTTTCTTCATTGTAGATTTAGAAAACTGTTATTTCTCTTGCCTGATTGCTCTGGCTAAAATTTCTAATACTGTGTCGAATAAGAGTGGTGAAATTGGATATCTTTGTCTTGTTACTGATCTTAAGAGTAAAAGCTTTGCATTTTTCACTATTGAGTATATTAGCTGAGGCTTTGTCATATACAGTTCTTTCTAATGTTGAGGTATTTACCTCCTATACCCATTTATTGAGTGTTCTAATCTCAAATGTATGTCATTTTTTGTCAAATGCATTTTTTGCATCTATTGATATGATCATATGCTTTTATTCTTTTTTTCATTTATGTGGTTTATTACATTGCTTGATCTGTGTATGTGGAACTATCCTTGTGCACCTAGAATGAACCCTATTTTATAGTGATGAATTATTTTTTAATGTATTATTGTACTCAACCTGCTAATATTTTGTTCATTTTAATATATTTTTATTAATTTCAGAGGAAGGAAGAGGGAGAGAGAGATAGAAACACCACTGATGAGAAAGAATCATCAACTGGATGCCTCATGCACACATCCCCCCAACACTGAAGATTGAGCCTATAACCCAGGCATATGCCCTGACCAGGAATCAAACTGTGATCTCTTGGTTCATAAACTGACACTCAACAACTGACCTGCGCTGGCTAGGAACTGCTGGTACTTTGTTTAGGATTTTTGCATCTGTATTCATCAGAGACACTGGTTTGTAGTTTTCTTTTTTGGGTTATCCTTGCCAGGTTTGGTTATCAGGTTATGTCTGCCTCATAAAATGTTAGAAAGTATTATCTATGCTTCATTTTTTGGAAGAGTTTGAGAAGAATAGGTATTGCCCTAATTGGTTTGGCTCAATGGATATAGTGTCGGTCTATGGACTGAAATGTCCCAGGTTTGATTCTAGTCAAGGGCACGTGCCTTGGTTGTGGGTACATCCCCAGTAGGAGGTGTGCAGGAGGCAACTGATCAATGTTTCTCTCACATTGATGTTTCTAGCTCTCTATTCCTCTCTGTAAAAAAATCAATAAAAAGGTATTTTCAAGTAAAAAAGAATAGGTATTAATTAGAACTTTTTTAATGTTTAGTAGAATTCACTAGTGAAGACATCTGGTCAAGGGAAGTAAAAGAAAAAAATGAATAGGATCATATCAAATTAAAATTTTTTCACACATTAAAAGAAACCATTAATATAACAAAAAGGCAACCAACCAAATGGGAAAAGATACTTGCAAACAACAGCTATGAGAAGGGGTTAATATCCAAAACATATAAATAACTCATGCAATTCAACAACAACAAAAAACCAATCCCATTAAGAAATGGGAAGAGATATGAAAACATACTCAAAGTCACTAATCATATGAGAGATACAAATCAAAACCACAATGAAGTACCATCTCATACCTTTCAGAATGGCTATCATCAACAAATCAATAAACATCAAAGTGAAGATGTGGAGAAAAAGGAACCCTTGTGCACTGCTGGAGGGAATGCAGACTGGTGCAACCACTGTGGAGAACAGTATGGAGTTTCTTCAAAAAATTAAAAATGAACTCCAATTTGGCCAGTAATTCCACTTCTAGGAATAAATCCCAAGAAACCAGAAACACCAACCAGAAAAGATATATGCACACCTATGTTTACAGCAGCACAATTTATAATAACTAAGATTTGGAAGCAACCTAAGTACCCATCAGCAATGAGTAGACAAAAAAGCTGTGGTACATTTATATAATGGAATGTTACATGGATGGGCAACAGCATGGATGGACCTGGAGAGCATTATGCTAAGTGAAGTAAGCCAATCAGACAAAGATAAATATCACATGATCTCACTCATTTGTGAAATATAATGAACAACGTATACAGATGAACTAAAGTGGATCCAGAGACATAGAAGCACCAAACAGGCCATCCAACCTCAGAGGGAAGGGGAGGAAGGGGCAGGGGTGAGAGATCAATCAAAGAACTTGTATGCATGCATATAAACATAACCTATAGACACAAAAAGTAGGGGGATGAGGGCATGTGCTGGGGTGGTGAGAATGACCAGAGAGAGGTTAATGGGGGTGGGGGGGCCTGGGGAGGAGACATATATTATACAGTAAATAATAAAGAATTAAAAAAACACACACATAACCTCAGATAAGAATTTTAAAGAAAGCTAGAGTAACTATATTACCAGAGATAAATACATTGCATAATAATAATGGATCAATTCTTCAAAAAGATGTAACAAATAATAATGTGTATGTACCTGACAACAAAGCATCAAGATGTATAAGGTAAAAATGAAAGAAATTACAGTTTTCATCATTTGGAAGGAAGGCAGGAAGGCAGGAAGAAAGAAAGGAAAAGAAGGAAAAGAAGGAAAGGAAGGAAGGAAGGAAGGAAGGAAGGAAGGAAGGAAGGAAGGAAGGACGAGCCGGCCAGGGGACCTGGACACTTCTCCCAAGAAGATGTACAAATGGCAAATAGATATATGAAAAGATACACAACTTCACTAGCTATTAGGGAAATGCAAATAAAAAATATAATCAGATCAGACCTCATATCTGTTAGACTGGCTATTATCAACAAGACAAGTAATAAGGGTTGTAAAGAAACCCTCATTCACTGCTGGTGGGAAAGAAAACTGGTACAACCACCATGGAAAACAATAAGGAAGTTTCTCAAAAAATTAAGAACAGAGTTACCATATGATCTAGTAAACCATCTTCTGCATATCTACCCAAACATTTATTCAGAAAGATATATGCAGCCCTATGTTCATTGCAGCATTATTTGTGGTGGCCAAGTCATGGAAACACTGAAGTGTCCTTTGATAAATGATTGGGTAAAGAAGATGTGGTACATATACACAGTAGAACACTACTCAGCCATAAGAAAATCCTATCTAATAAAAGAGTACCTCTGCTACACCCACTAGCCACGCCCACCAACCATGCCCACCAGCCAATCAAGAGTGAGTATGCAAATTAGCCCAAACCAAGATGGCTACAGCCAAAGAGAGAACAGAAGAGAGGCTTGGTTGCCCCCAGCAATGGAGGAAGCCAAGCTTTCTGCACACCCTGGCAGGCCCAGGCCTCCACTTAAGGCAACAAAGTTTCAATGGCTGCCCCCACAGAGCAAGCAGAAGGCTTGGCTCCTCTCCAGGCTACAAAGTTTCAACTGTAGAAGATAAAATAAATCTCAGATACCAGGGCCTCCACTTGGGTTACCAGGGGGTGTGGCTGGCCTGCAAACACCACAGGCCCCTCGCCCAGGCCACCCCATGTCCCAAGGGAACACCCACCCTGATTCAGGCGACCCTTCAGAGCAAACCAGCTAGCCCCCACCCTTGCACCAGGCCTCTATCCTATCTAATATGTGTGTTGGACCATCACTCCAACACACGGGATGACTGCTCTCATGTGGACAAAAGATCTTGCACCCATGTGGACATAAGATGGCCACCACAAGATGGCCAGCAGGGGAGGGCATTTGGGAGGGAACAGGCCTGCAAGGGAGGGCAGTTGTGGGTGATCAGGCCAGCAGGGGAGGGCAGTTGGGAGGGAGCAGGCCTACAAGAGAGGGCCGTTGGAGGTGATCAAGACTGAAGGGGAGGGCAGTTAGTGGTGACCTGGTTGGTAAAGGAGGGGAGTTGGGGCAAACAGGCTAGCAGGGGAGCAGTTAGGCATCAATCAGGCTGGCATGGGACTTGTTAGGAGGTGGTCATGCTGGCAGGCAGGTTAGGGGCAATCAGGAAGGCAGGCAGGTGAACAGTTGGGAGCCAGCAGTTCTGGATTATGAGAGGGATGTCCAACTGCCCATTTAGGCCAGGTAGGAGATAAAGGTAGGAGATACAAATCAAAACCACAATGAGGTACCGTCTCACACCTTTCAGAATGGCTATCATCAACAAATCAACAAACATCAAGGCAAAGATGTGGAGCAAAAAGGACCCTTGTGCACTGCTGGTGGGAATACAGACTGATGCAGCCACCAGCAGTGCACAAGGGTTCCTTTTTCTTATAAAATTTGCATATTACTTTCTCTCGTCAGCATGGCTTATGGCTAAGTGGAGCTCCTTCTGTGGAAGTGCACTGAGCACCAGGAGGCAGTTCTTGCATTAAGCATCTGTCCCCAGGTGGTCAGTGTATATTATAGAGACTAGTCGTTTCATTGTTAGTGTCAATTTGCATATTATTATTTTATTATATAGGATATAACTTTAATAAATATAATTTTGGATTAGGGGCTTGATCCCCATGGATGGGGCATGCAGGAGGCTGCCAATCAATGATTCTCTCTCATCTTTGATGTTTCTGTTTCTATCTCCCTCTCTCTGAAATTAATAAAAGTATACGTTTTTGAAAAAAAAAGGCATTCAATATAATAGACATTCAAAAATGACATGAGTCCATTAACCTTAAGACTATTTCCATTGAAGTGAATATTGAATATATTTCTATTATTGTTGTGAGATGCTATGAGATGCCATGCCACTTACAGAGAGTAGAGGGTAGTGTAACACAATTACAGTAGACTTTTGAACATAAAGTAGAAATAGTAGCACTTTAATAATACACTAATATTAATGATTCATATTAATTCTTTCTAAGCTTAAAATCATGTTCTTATGAGCTTAACACTTTCTGAAACACTGAGGACAGAGAACTCACTTTTTAGTGGAGAAAAAGAGATAAAATAATAATTAATTGTGATATATATAGCAAAGGTGTGCAATCAAATCATCCAGATTGTATTAAAACCCACTATCAGGTCATCAGGGCCTAAACTGAGAAGAGGCCTTACTTGGAGAGGCACCTAGAATCAACACAAGTTAAAACATTTAAAGACTAATCTTCACACAGTTATTGATAAAAAATATTCCTAAATTATGAAAATCTTATTTTATAAAAGCCACGGTGTATAACTGCATTGAACAGTTTTTTAAAGCTTTTTTAAAAAGATAGCATTAGGAGGAGAAACCAAGATGGTGGCATAGGTGAACACCTGAGCTGCTGCCTCGCATAATAATTTCAAATCTACAGCTAAAAGACAGAAAGACACCATCTAGAACCACAGGAAAGCTGGCTGAGTGAAAATTCTACAACTAGAAGCAAAGAGAGGGACTCACAAAGACTGAGAGGAGCTGTAAAAAGCTGAGGTATGGAGACAAGCTCATGGAGAGGATGCGCAGAGGAGGGTCTGGCTGGCTTTCTCTAGTGAGAGGGAGACTGAAAATCCCAACTGCACTGAACTCCAGCTCCAATGGAGACTCATACGTGGGAGTCTAGACTATTGTGAAAAAGAAGGAGTGCACAGAAACTTAGGGGAGCCATGAAAGACTAATCTCTGGGGGTACACAAAAATGCAAAAGTGCCCACACAGAGCACTGACTGCTGATTGTGCCACTGGTGTTCTCTATCAGGAGGAAAACAGAACATCACAACAGCACTAAAATCCAGGTCCAACTGCACTGAATCCCAGTTTCAGCTGAGACCCTGAGGACCCAAGCTCATATGGGTCCCTAGAGTGCACGGAAACTAAGAGAAACTGGAAAGGCAGAGGTCTGGAAGCTAACATGTGCGCACGCACAAGGCAGAGGTCTGAAGGCAAGCTCGCATGTGCAGACACAGCTGATCCTCACAACCAATTGGCTTGGAAGTCAATTCCCCCCAGTGATACCAACAACAATCAAGAATTAACTAAAACAAGGCTGTACCTACAGTCCACAAAGGGGTGCACCAAGAGTGTCCACCTCAGGTAACTGGGGAGGCAGAGCTATTGGACCACATAGGACACCTAGCACACAAAGCTACTCTACCAACTCAGGGATGCAGAGAAATATGTGGAGACAAAAGAACAGATCACAAACGAAAGAAATGGAGGAGAACAAATGACAGGATATAGAGTTCAAACCACGGTTATAAGGTTTTTCAAGAATTTCCTAGAAAAGAGGGATAAATTTAGCAAGACCCAAGAGGAGATGAAAAAGGACCAACTAGAAATTAAACATACACTGACTGAAAAAGTAGTATTATACAGAAACCCTAACAGCAGACTAGAGGATCACAAGAATCTAGTCAAAGATTTGAAATACAAAGAAGCAGAAAACACTCCACTAGAAAAGAAAAAAGAAAAAAATAATTAAAAAATGTGAAGATAGTGTAAGGATCCTCTAGGACAACTTCAAGCGTACCAACATCAGAATTATGGGGTGCCCCGAGAAGAGAGAGAGCAAGATACTGAAAACCTATTTAAAGAAATAATGACTGAAAACTTCCCCCACCTGGTGAAAGAAATAGACTTACAAGTCCAGGAAGCACACAGAACCCCAAACAAAAGGAATCCAAAGAGGACCACACCAAGACACATCATAATTAAAATACCAAGAGCAAAAGACAAAGAGAAAATATTAAAAGCAGCAAGAGAAAAACAGTTCATTACCTACAAGGGAGCACCCATATGATTGTCAGCTGATTTCTCAACAGAAACTATGCAGACCAGACGGGAGTGGCAAGAAATATTCAACGTGATGAATAACAAGAACCTATAACCAAGATAACTCTACCCAGCAAAGCTATCCTTCAGAATTGAAGGGCAGATAAAGAGCTTCTCAGATAAGAAAAAACTAAAGGAGTTCACTAATACCAAACCAGTATTATATGAAATGCTGAAAGGTATTCTTTAAGAAGAAGAAAACTGAAAAGGTAAAAATTGTAAACAACAAGTGAATCTAAAAATCAAGTGAATTGAAAATCTGATGAACAGAATAAATTGGTGAATATAATAGAATTAGGAGCATAGAAAGGGAGTAGACTGATAATTCTCAGAGGAAAGAGGTGGGGGGGGTACAGGAGAGACTGGACAAAAATCATACTCCTATAGATGAAGACAATGGGAGAATGTAAGGGCAGAGGATAGGGTGGGAACCAGGTGGAGGGGAGATATGGGGGGAAAAAGAAACAATTATAATAATCTGAACAATAAAGAGTTATTAAAATTACAAAAAAAAGATAGCATTATATGTGCATGAGGGCTTTGTGTCAGACAGTGTCCTGTACTTGCTTCCTTTTACTCCATTTAGTTCTTACAGCAAGTTTTGAATATAGTATTACTGACTCACATTTGTTACTGGGAGGGTTTTATGCCGTGTGTTTATGTATTAATTTTCAGCCACAATAATACTGGTAAATCAATACTATTATTCCCATTATACAAATTAGAAGTTAAGAAATTTACCAGAGGAAAAAAAGTAATAAATGGCAGAGATGGAATTTGAATGTAAATGTCTGGCTCCAAACTCCATTGAGTTCCTCAATTCCATACTGACTAGTCCTCAGACTCCAACCAGTGATTCCAGCCTCACCTCTCTCCCCTCTCCCTAACCACAAATCTTATAGCTCATACACATCACACCCTTCATATTTCAGCATCTGCTTAACATGCCTCTAGTGATTTTGCCAGTTTATATAGTGATTCACACTTAACTCATCTGTTAGAACCCAGTTCACATGTTACCAACTTTCCTAATAGTTCATCATTCTGACTCCCAGAGCATGTGATTTACACTTATATCAGAGCACTTTCATGGAGAAACTTGTATTATAGTATGTTATTTCAGTCTCAATTCTTGGAAGGGCCAAAAAGTATGTCTTATTCATTTTTTTCTGCATGAATCATGATACCAAACTAGGTGACTAGAAAAGTTTACTGATTTTATATTCACTCACATGTAAGGTCTTCCACATTATTATTATCTCATTTTCCAATCTTATTCAAGTATCTTACTCTCCAGAACCAACAAATCTCTTGATATTTCTCCCACAAGTGATTCAAAAATGTTTTGTTCACATTTTCCACTCCACACATTGTACCCATTCCCATCCAATACCTACTATTCATATATAAAATCCTGCCTGCCTTTTTTTAAAAATATATTTTATTGATTCTTTACAGAGATGAAGGGAGAAGGATAGAAAGTCAGAAACATCGATGAGAGAGAGACATCAATCAGCCGCCTCCTGCACGCCCCACATTGGAGATGTGCCCGCAAGCAAGGTACATGCCCCCGACCGGAATCGAACCTGGGACCCTTCAGTCCGCAGGCCAACACTCTATCCACTGAGCCAAACCGGTCTCGGCTGCCTGCCTTTTGAGATCCTACTTTATTGCTGCTCCATCCAGGGGGAAAAATATTATTATATTGTCCTTCTTCATATTCAACGTTCCCTAATGCATAAAAAGTGACCTATACTGTGATGATTATAAGCATTCTAGAGAAATGAATAATGTTATTGTTCCTTTCATCGCCAGTTAGTGTAAAAGCCTCACTATAATAAACATTTAGTTCTTGTTAACTTGATTTAACTTGAAATCATTTAGTGATAAACTAAAATATAATATAATATTATACCTTCCTAGGTTTCTTTCTCTTGTACACTTTAGTGAGAATTACACTACATTGCAATATAATCACATGTATATAGGCCAAGGAAAAGAGGAAGTTGGTTGACTTTAATGGCTGACACCATCCAATAGAGCAACTGAAATATCACATAAGTATCCCACAATTCTGCCAGAAAAACAAAGGTTAGTCTTTTTAAAATTAATGTATTCAGTGCATGATACTTTTTTATTAATTTTGCTTAAATTATGTTATTTTTATTAGTTTTTGTTCCATCTCCTTTCTCAGGTAGATCTTATTTTTATGCATAAAATCATAAAATAAAACAAGTCACACAGATAACTGAAAATGTTCAACTAAATACCATCTGTGGAAACGGTACTTTAGATAACATATCTAGAATATTCTTTCCCTAACTGGCAGGATTTCTAGCCAGCAGACTTCATTATTTCAATTCCAATAGTAAGACCACATCAATGATGAATGTGGCTACATTTAACTGTCCTGGCCCAAAACCATAATTCTGAACTTGGATCCCTCTCTCACAAGATAGATAAAAATTAAATCAAATTGAATCATATATCTAAATGTAGGAGCTAAAACTATAAAATTCTTAGAAGAACACATAGGAGTAATCTTTTGTGACCTCCAATTATTCAATGACTTATTAGATTTGGCATAAAAAAAACATATGACATAAGAAAGAAACACATTGGATTTAGTCAACATTTTAAATTTTTTGTTTCAAGGGACATCATAAAGAAACAAAAAAGATAACCCACAGAAATGGAGAAAATATTTGCAAATTATAATTGATGAGACTAGTACCCAGGACATATAAAGAATTCTTACAACTCAACAATAAAAATACATATAACACATTTTTAAGTGAGCAAAAGTTTTGAGAAGATACTTCTGAGAAGAAATGATCAGTTAGCACAGTAAGAGATGCCAACATCATTGGCCATAAGGGAAATACAAAATATAAACACAATGACATACTACTTCATACCCACTAAGATGGCTAAAATTAAAAAGACAGATAATACTAGTGAAATCCTCCTACATTTCTGATGGGATTGTAAAATGGTGTGTCCACTTTGGAAAACAGTTTGTCAGTTCCTAGAAATTTACATATGGTGCTACTGTATGAATACAAGGTGTTAAGTCAAAGAATTGAAAACATATGTCCAAATGAAAACATGAGTGCTCACTGCCGCATGATTTAAATAGCTCAAAAGTGGAAATAATACAAAAGCCAATAAATTACTAAATGGATATACAAATGTGGCTTATCTATACAGTGGAATGATAGCCCTAAAAAGTAATGACATATTGATACATGCTATAACATGGATGAACTTTGAAAATATTATACTAAGTTAAAAAAAAGTTACATAATATATGATTCTGTATATGAGATATATAGAGTAGGGAAAACTATAGAAACAAAAAGTAGAAAGATGGTTTTCAAGAGCTGGGCAGACTTAAAATTGTATAAGGTAGTATTTTTTCTGAGATGATGAAAATGTTCTACAATTTGATAGCATGTGAAAACAGTAAAATAATACTGAATTGTACACTTTAAGATGGTAACTCAATGGTATGTGAATTATACCTAAGTAAATCTGTAATTTAAAAAATAAGTCAAAATAGGTGGACCATTTAGAATAGGTCAGGACCCAAGTAGCAAATAATAAAATGTATCAATGGCATATCACAAAAAGAGGTATCGAGTGGGAAAGTAACTCAAGGAGTCTCATTCCAGCACAGGAAGACAGAAAATAGGAATAAACAAGGTTATTATAGCTTGTAATGAGGATCAGGACAAAAAATATAATGACGTTGAGCGAGAAAAACTATTTGAGGTCTATAGTAAATAAGGTATTCAGCGAAGATCTTGAGGAGGACTTGGTCTAAAGAATAAGGAAACAATTACTTGAAAAATGAGGACTACCTGCCTGCCTGAGAAAACGGAGTGCAAATGCCCTCAACTAAAAGACAACATGGAATGTTTTAGATCAAAAGGCCAGTTTGTATCAAACATAACTTGTGAGGAGGGCTAACGTGGCACAAGATAATGCTTCAGAAATAGACAATAGTTAGATCAGACAGAGACTAGAAGCCACAGTTAATTACTTTGGATTTTATCCTGCCTTCAACTGGAAGACATTGGAATAATTTAGTCAGAGCAGTGACACTCACTGATTTACTTTTTTGAAAAAAATCCTTTATTGTTTAAAGTATTACATATGTCTCCCTTTTCCCCTTTGACCTCTCTCAGGACTGTCCCCACCCCCACACATGCCCTCAAACCCTCCCCCCTCCTCTTCCCACCCCACTAGTGATTTATATTTTAAAAAGCTTGCTTTGGGGGAAGAAAATGGCGGCGGAGTAGAGGGACGCGTCTGGAGCTTTGTCACTGAGCAGAGGGAGAGAGAGCGGCTGAGAGTTGCATTGGGAGTGTTAGTTGGCAAGCTACGAGTCAGTTGCCCTCCAGGGGAAGGCGAGGAACTGCTGGAGGGAGCTCTCCCGGCCGGGCAGCCCCACTGCCACGGGGTTTTTGTCCGCCGGAGCCACCAGCGCGAACACGGAGCCCAAGCCATCTTGCAGTGGGAGGTGGATATCTGCGGTGGTCTGAAGCCTTCGGCTGGGCACCCATCGAGCAGCCAGGAACCCGGGGACCCAGAACTCCGCTCTCCAATCGGCGCAGACACGCGGCGGAATCAGAGATCCACAGAGCACACGGAAAGTGCCTTGTGTGCTGTACCTGGTCGTGTTGTAGTTTGTGCCTTTCAATCAACGTAGGAGAGAGCACTACATAACCAGACACCCAGAGAAGAAAGACCATGGGCAGAAAAAGAAACAGCCCACAAAAGACAGAAAGGCACGTTTCACCAGAAAAGGAAGTAAACGAAATAGAACCACAAATAAGCCTACCAGAGAAAGAGTTCAGAGAAATGATCATAATGTGGTTGAAAAGAATGGAAGACAAATTTGACAATATGAGTAAGAGCCAAGAGGAAATGAAGAAGAGCCAAGAGGAAATGAAGAAGAACCTAGAGGAGGTGAAGAAGCATGAAGAAGAAATGCAGAAGAAACTAGAGGAGGTGCAGAATAAACAAGAAGAAATGAATAATGACATCACTGCTATAAAGAACTCAATAGAAAGCATCAAAAGTATACTAGAAGAAGCAGAGGACCGCATCAGTGAGCTAGAAGACACGGTAGGAAAAAATACCCAAGTACAGCAGCTTCTAGAAAAAAAAAAGTTAAAAAGCAAGAGGAGAGTGTAAGGGAACTTTGGGATAACATGAAACAAAATAACATCTGCATAATTGGGGTTCCAGAAAGAGTGGAAACTGAACAAGGATTAGAGAACGTGTTTGAAGAAATAATGACAGAAAATTTCCCCAATATAGAAAAGAAAAAACCCACACAAATCCAAGAAGCTCACAGAGTCCCAAGCAAAATGAACCCCAACAAACCGACACTGAGGCACATTATATTAAATTGGCAAACACTGACGACAAAGTAAGAATCTTAAAAGCAGCCAGAGAGAAACAGAAAGTTACCTACAAAGGAACCCCATAAGACTAGCTACTGACTTCTCAATAGAAACTCGTCAGGCCAGAGAGAATGGAATGAAATATACAAAGTCATGCAAAGGAAGGGTCTGAATCCAAGAATACTGTACCCTGCAAGACTCTCAATCAAAACTGAAGGTGAAATCAAAAGCTTCACAGACAAAAAAGGAAAAGGGAATATATTACCACCAAACCAGCAATGCAAGAAATGTTAAAAGGTCTGCTGTAATAAAAAGAAAGAGGAAGCAAAGAAGGAACTCGGGGGTAAGGACTAAAAATGGCAACAGATAAGTACTTATCAATAATAACTTTAAATTTAAACGGATTAAATGCTCCAATCAAAAGACATAGGGTAACCGATTGGATAAGAAAACATGATCCATATATCTGCTGTCTGCAAGAAACCCACCTTAGGAAAAGAGATGCACACAGATTGAGGGTGAAGGGATGGAACATGGTATTTCAGGCAAATGGAAATGAAAGAAAAGCTGGGGTTGCAATACTTATATCTGACAAATTAGATCTCAAAGTGAAGGACATAACAAGAGATAAAGAAGGCCACTTCATAATACCAAAGGGAACAATCCAACAAGAAGAAATAACTCTGGTAAACATATATGCACCCAATATAGGAGCACCAAAACACATAAAAAAAACTCTTGGAGGATATTAAGGGAGAGATTGACAGCAATACAATCATATTAGGAGACTTTAATACCCCACTGTCACCATTGGACAAATCCACTAAACAAAAAATCAGCAAAGAAACATCAATCCTAAATGACTCACTAGACCAGATGGAATTAATTGACATCTTCAGAACATTTCACCCCAAAGCCACAGAATATACATTCTTCTCCAGTGCACATGGGTCATTTTCAAAGATAGATCATATGTTGGGTCATAAGAAAAGTCTCTTCAAATTCAAGAAGGTAGAAATCATATCAAGCATTTTCTAAGACCACAGTGGCATAAAACTGGAAATCAACTATAATAAAAACAATAGAAAGAAATCAAACACATGGAGACTAAACAGCATGCTTTTAAACAACGACTGGGTAACCAGAGAGATCAAGGAAGAAATAAAAAAACATCATGGCAACAAATGACAATGACAACACAACAATACAAAATTTATGGGACACAGTGAAAGCAGTCTTGAGAGGGAAGTTCATAGCCCTACAAGCCTACTGCAAAAAACAGGAAACAATGGTAATAAATCACCTAAACCTACAACTCAAAGAGCTAGAACGTGAGCAACAACAAAAGCCCAGTGTACTCAGAAGGAAGGATATAGTGAAGATCAGAGTGGAGATAAACAACTTGGAGACCAAAGAAACAATTCAAAAGATCAACAAAACAAAGAGCTGGTTCTTTGAAAGGATAAACAAGATTGATGGACCACTAGCCAGGCTCACCAAGAAGCAAAGAGAGAAGACCCAAATAAACAAAATCAGAAATGAAAGAGGAGAAATAACAACAGACCCTGTGGAAATACAAAGGATTGTTAAAAATACTATGAACAACTCTATTCCAACAAAATGGACAACCTGCAAGAAATGGACATTTTCCTAGAAAAATATAACCTTCCAAAACTCAATGAGGAGGAAGCCAAACATCTCAATAGTCCAATAACTATGGAAGAAATTGAAGCAGTAATCAAAAAGCTTCCAGCAAATAAAAGCCCGGGTCCAGATGGCTACACAGGAGAGTTTTACCAAACATTCAAGGAAGAATTAAAACCTATTCTCCTCAGACTATTCAAAAACATTCAAGAAGAAGGAATACTACCAAACACCTTCTATGAAGCCAGCATCACCCTAATACCAAAACCAGATAAAGACAACACAATGAAAGAGAATTATAGGCCAATATCTCTCATGAACATAGATGCCAAAATCCTGAACAAAATTCTAGCAAACCGGATCCAGCAGTACATCAGAAAGATCATACACCATGACCAAGCAGGATTCATCCCAGGAATGCAGGGATGGTTCAATATCTGCAAATCAATAAATGTAATACATCACATAAAAAAATTGAGAGATAAAAATTAAATAGTCATATCAATTGATGCAGAAAAAGCATTTGACAAAATCCAACATCCTTTCTTGATAAAAACTCTCAGCAAAGTGGGAATAGAAGGATCATACCTCAACATCATAAAAGCCATATATGATAAACCCACAGCTAACATCATACTCAATGGGCAAAAACTAAAACCATTTCCCCTAAGAACAGGAACAAGACAGGGATGCCCACTCTCACCTCTCCTGTTTGACATAGTACTGGAAGTATTAGCCATTGCAATTAGACAACAAGAAGAAATAAAAGGCATCCAAATTGGAAAAGAAGAAGTAAAGCTGTCCTTATTTGCAGATGACATGATATTGTACATAAAAAAACCCAAAGGACTCCATTCCAAAACTAATTGACTTAATTAATGAATTTGGCAATGTAGCAGGATACAAAATTAATGTTAAGAAGTCTGTGGCATTTCTATACACTAACAGTGAAATTATAGGAAGAGAAAGTAAAAAGGCAATCCCATTTACCATCGCACCAAAAAAATTAAGATACCTAGGAATAAACCTAACTAAAGAGGTAAAAGACCTTTATGCAGAAAACTACAGGACACTGAAAAAAGAGATAGAGGAAGATGTTAACAGATGGAAGAGCATACCATGCTCATGGATTGGGAGAATCAACATCATTAAAATGTCCATACTACCCAAAGCAATCTACAGATTCAACGCACTACCCATTAAAATACCAATAACATATTTCACAGACCTACAAAGAATTCTTTGTAGATTCATCTGGAACAAAAAAAGACCATGGATAGCTACAGCAATTCTGAGAAAAAAGAATAAAATAGGTGGGATCTCAATACCAGACTTCAAGCTATACTACAAAGCAACTGTTCTCAAAACAGCCTGGTACTGGCACAGGAACAGACATATAGATCAATGGAATAGAATAGAGAACCCAGATATCCACCCAAACCACTATGCTCAATTAATATTTGACAAAGGAGGCATGAACATTCAATGGAGCCAAGATAGCCTCTTCAATAAATGGTGTTGGGAAAATTGGACAGATACATGCAAAAAATTGGAACTGGACCACCAACTTACACCAAATACAAAAATAAACTCAAAATGGATACAGAACTTAAACATTAGAAGGGAAACCATAAAAATACTAGAGGAATCCACAGGCAGCACAATCTCAGATATATGCCGAAAGAACTTCTTCACTGATACTGCTCCAAAGGCAATGGAAGCTAAAGAAAAAATAAACAAATGGGACTACATGAAAATAAAAAGCTTTTGCACAGCAAAAGAAACCATCAACAAAACAACAAGAAAGATCAATTCATGGGAGAACATATTTGCAAATGCTATCACTGATAAAGGTTTAATCTCCAAAATCTACAACCAACTTATACAACTTAATAAAAGGAAGATGAAGGATCCAATAAAAAAATGGGCAACGGACCTAAATAGAACCTTTTCAAAAGACGACAGAAGGAAGGCCAAGAGACACATGAAAACATGTTCAAAGTCATTAATCATCTGAGAGATGCAAATCAAAACGACAATGCGATACCATCTTACACCTGTCAGAATGGCAATCATCAACAAATCAACAAACGACAAGTGTTGGCGTGGAGGCAGAGAAAAAGGAACCCTTGTGCACTGTTGGTGGGAATGCAGACTGGTGCAGCCACTGTGGAGAACAGTATGGAGTTTCCTCAAAAAACTAAAAATGGATCTCCCATTTGACCCTGTAATACCACTCTTAGGAATTTATCCTAAGAAATTACAAACACCAATCAGAAAGGATTTATGCACCCCTATGTTCATAGCAGGACAATTTACAATAGCCACAATTTGGAAACAGCCTAGGTGCCCGTCAGCAGATGAGTGGATCAGAAAACTGTGGTACATCTACACAATGGAATTCTATGCTGCCATTAAAAAGAAGGAATTCTTACCATTTGTAGCAACCTGGTTGGAACTGGAGAGCCTTATGCTTAGTGCAATAAGCCAGTCAATGAAGGAGAAGCATCACATGATCGCACTCATTGGGGGATAATAAAGAACATTATAAACTGATGAACAAAAGGATAGATACAGAGACAGTAAGCTTTAAACAGATTGTGAAATTACAGCAGGAAGATTAAAGTTAGGTGAGGTAGATAAGAGATCAATCAAAGGACTTCTATCTATGCATATAATCATAACCAATGAACATAGAGACTGGGGGGTTGGGGTATGCCTGGGAGGGAGGGGGGCAATGGGGAGATATGTATAAAAAATTAATAAAATAAAATAAAATAAAAATAAAAAGCTTGCTTTGTTAGTCATACGGAGTATGAATTGGAAGAGAGCAATAAAGACAGTTGGCTAAAATTGTGATCTTAGAGAGATGGTTGGATTAGACCAGGGTCGGGAGAGTCTTTTTATGTAAATGTAACCGTATCAAGCACTTTGGCTTCTAATCTATTCTCAATGTAGTAAGTAATGTCATGTGTTGCCCAGATGAAGGACTATTTCCCCAGCTATTGCCTAAATTGAAGAAATACCTCTTTTATCCGATGATCAGTGCAGTGTCAAAAAGGCCGGCCCATTGCCTGAATGAAGGACAACCTAAAAGGCTATCTGGCTGCAGAAGCCCCATGAGATGCATGATGTCTTCATTGAAACTACATTCCTCCTCCCAGTTCTGCTTCTTTCCTTTCCTTCCCAAAAGTTTTGATTTCTGAGCATTCCCTTATCATGGTACTGTATGCTAACCTCAGTCTCATAGCCTGCCTTACAGGAAACTCAATCTATGATGCCAATTTAATGAAACTATAAATACTAATAAACTTGAAATGATAATATGCCAATTTTAACAACCTTAACAATGCATTGAAAGTTTACAAATTATATTTTTACTATAGTCCATTGATATTACACATATTTTAAATAAACCTTTTATTTGTAAACATTTGGATAATGTATATAAGCAGTAGGAAAAATATAATTCATGATTAAATAAATTGTACCATTATTCACTTGAAAAACCCAGGAACCAAAGTTAACAAGCTTTCTAAGTATCTTTTATTGCTAGATAAGAAGACAAAGCATTATTTGTAATAGGATTAATTAATAAGGACCATTATAATTGAAACACATTATCTTATTCATACTAGACAATAGTAACAATTCAATGAAGCACCATGTTTCTATTAGCCCAGAACATTATTTCCTGTGATCAGAATATATATTCAAAATTTTTGTATGTAATTTTATTTTCCAAACAAGGGTTGCTCTCTATATTTTAAGGGGTATAATTTATGAAACAGTTTGATGTATACAAAAATAGCATAATGAAAAAATTTTGGGGGGATGGTAGAAAAATGTATCCCATTCAACCTATCACATAGAATCTTCTTGCCTATCAAACAATTTTCCAAGACTGCTTGCCAGTAGCTAAGTAATCTGAATTTTACCCTTTTCCTGTTTCCTGTAGCTTACAAGGCATTGTGAAATGGCCAAAGGGAAGCAGAATGAGGGAGTTAAGTCAGTAATAGTCAAGTCCCTAAATAATCCTCAAAGTCTCTACATCTTAAATAACTTAAGAGTTTACTGTTGGTTGTGTTTGCAAAAGAAATTACTGAAAGGATCTTTTCTCTGGAGTTAAATCCCAGATCTGAATTTAATTGCCTTTTGCCCAAGGCTATTGCAAGACTTACAGAGCAAAAATAAGGTATAATAGAATCCTCAATGTGAGTTATGAAGACCAAAGAGAGGATTTCAGATATTTAAAAATCACTAGCAATTTTTCCTGAAATTTGGAAATATGTCTCCATATTTTAACTTTGTTATAAAATAATTTTCACTCTGTTTTGAAAGTGTCAGGCAGTAAGTAATATATGACTAAGTTCCTTCAGGGTGAAGAATCTGACTGAATAATTCTATTTCTAATGTGTCACATGAAGACTGAAACGAGCACTCAAGGAAAGGAACAAAAAGAAGAATTCTTTAGCACTGTGCTTTCATGTACACAAATTTCCAGAATAATAGAGTGCATGTGAAAACTAAGTTGTAAAGAAGAAAACTGATAAAAATCAGATGACCATGAGGAGTAAAGTGCTTATTTTTCAATTCTCACAACAGTTTTATGAGATATTATCCCATGTTAAAAATGGGGGGGAGAAGAAATGAGGTTTAGAGACAATAAATAACTTACCCTAAACCATGGAGTTAATAAGTTGCAGACAACAGATACTCTGGAGAATGAGAATGAAGGATGGAAAGAAATAATTTTTTAAGTTTAAATTGTCTTTATATACTCTGAATTTTTTTTAATATGAACATATGTAAAGAAATATTTAAAATGCAGCACAGAGGTATATAAAATGCTATGATGGCATGATTACCTCTACCTATTACCTTTATGTAGTTCTTTTATTTAGGGTGTTAAGCTATATCTTGAAGAATGAAAAAGAAATAAATCATGAAAAGGAATTCCAGATAAAGGAAAAGCATGCCCAATAGCAAAGGGCAAGAAATAGGTAGCTGAATAAAATGTAGAAGAAATCTGAAGAAAGGAGAAAAGGATATTCAGGGAAGTTATATAAGGTTTATAAGCCAAGCAAAGACATTTTACCTTTATTCAAAAGATATTGGAGAGCCACTGATGGAAAGCGATCTACTCTGATAGATAATTTGGTGTAATTGCTTAGAGCTAAAAACAAACAAATAAAAAATTATGAAATAATCCATGATCACTCATTTGGCAATTTATCCTCAGAAACTGAAATAATAAGGATGAGTATTGACACATAATTCATTAAATGGTGATAAGAAAGTTTACAAGTATCGTATCTTTATTTTTGTCTATAAATTAAGTGATAATATCTTGTCAAGCCTTAATAACTGAGAACGAGTAGGGGGGCATGAAAATAGTAGAAAGGAATAAGTAGTAGCCACAGAAATATAAGAAATGTAAGAAGCTAATTAAGAGGAAGTAATAAAAGGATTGGTAAGAGGTGTTGAACATCCATTAAGTAGTAAAAAAAAAATAGGTAAAATTTATTGACTTCTTACATGTAGCAGCTACTGACTGAGCATTTTATATGCATTTTCTCATTTAATCTTCAAAGTATCAAATTAGGTGAGTATAATTATATACTCTATATTACATATGCAAATGTAGAGGTAGAGTAACATGATCTTTCATCACAGAGGCTTGATTCAAACCTACTTCTGTCTGTTCCTATCTTCTTAACCACATCTCCAATGTCATATACTGTTAAAAATCTGAAGTTCCATCCTGTTACAAGGAAGTAAGGCCTGGCATTTTAGAAATAAATATATATGGAAGCTTAAGTAGCTTGAAGTGACTTATCTAAGATCTCAAAAACAATAAATGCTAATGTTTAGATTAAAGTTCTGATAAACAAACTATAGCACAGCCAGACAGCAGAATATTATTCAGTGGGAAAAAAAGAAATGAAATAACAAGCCATGAAAAGACATGGAAGAAATTTAAATGCATGTTATTAGGTAAAATAAACCAATCAGAAAAGACTGCATATTGTATGATTCCAATCATAAGACATTATGGAAAAGACAAAACTATGAAGACAGCTCCAAAAATCAGTGGGTACCAGGAGTTGTAATGGGAGGGATGAAGAGGGAGAGCACAGAGGATGTTTAGGGCATTGAAATTACTCTGCATACTGCCATAATGATAGATATTGTATATGTTATTATACATCTACTAGAGGCACAGTGCACAAAATTCATGCACTTGGTGGTGGGGAGAGTTCCTTCAGCATTGCCTGTGCCCTCCTCTCACAGTCCGGGAGGCCCACTTCCCACAGGGAGCAGTCAGACATCCTTAGCACTGTCGTGAAGATGAGAGAAACTCCTGCCACTGTACTTGCCATCCATGAGCCTGGCTTTTGGCTGAGCAGTGCTTCCCCTGTGGGAGCACACTGACCACCAAGGGGCAGCTCCTTTGTTGAGCGTCTGCTCCTTAGTGATCAGTGTGCATCATAGCAACCTGTTGTTCCGCCATTCAGTCGATTTGCATATTAGCCTTTTATTCTATAGGATTCCAACCAGTAGGCTGTACAGCATCAAAAGTACACCCTAATGTAAGCTATGAACTTTGGGTGATTATAACATTATCAATGTAAGTTCATCAATTTTAACAAGTGTTATAATTTATTGTAACTCTGGTGGGAGATAATGACAGTAGAGGTTATGCATGTGTGGAGGCAAGAAGTGTGGAGAAAAATCTCTGTATTTTGTCCTCAGTTTTGCAGTAAGCTTAAAACTGATATAACAAAGTTTTAACTTTAAGAAAATTAAGGGATAATAAAAGATGGCAAATCAAATATAAAGAAATGTTAAAATCAGATGTAGTATGTGAATATGTGATAAACTGCTTCTTTTGAAAAATAATCTGGCTTATTTAATAGTGTGAAACAGGTGATGGTATTTTTTAATTCATGTCTTAGAACCCTGTGCTACATGCTGCAAATGTTAGCCCAGTGTCTTGCATGAATGAGGAACTAAATAAATATTTCTTAAAGAAAAAGAGAGTGGGGCGGTGGGGGTGTGGGCGCGGTGTGAGGAGGAAGGCAGAGGAAAGAAAGAAACAACAACAAAAATACAATGGAACTTTGGTTCTCAAACTTAATTCATTCTGGAAGGCTGTTCAAGAAATGATTTGTTCCAAAACCAAATCAATTTTTTCCCATTAGAAATACAGTAAATTGAAATAATCCTTTCAGACATCCAAATGATTAGTTGTTTTAACCTTTCCTGTATACAGTACATGTCTAATGTGTTGTTTGATCTATAAATAAATACTTCTTTACTTAAAACCCCCCCTACTAACCTTAAAGGAATCACTTTCAGCACTGAATCCAAGATGCAACATCTTTGTTCCAATATCACTGTCCCCTAAATGCTCTCACTGGCTAACTGCTTTCTGTTTATCAAAATCAACAACAGTTTTTCTCCCTCTTCATTGCCTGTGATCACTGTTTCTTTCACAGCCTTAGCAACATTAGCACTCTTGATGGCCTCTTTATGTTTTAAAATTGTGCTAATCATTGCTTTCACAAGCAACAGAAGCATTCTCTTCTTTGTTGCCTGAGGGAGGTATCCAGCATGAAAATGTTGTCAGATAGAAAACCAAAGCTTGGTTTGACAACAGAAACATTTTTTCTGTGAACAAGTTGGTTGAAACTGAATTGTTCAAGATGAAGATATTTGAAAAACGAGATAGATGATAGATAGATGATAGATAGATAGATGATGATAGATGATTGATAGATAGATAGATGATAGAGATAGATAGATAGATGATAGATAGATAGATAGATAGATAGATAGATAGATAGATAGATAGATAGATAGA
>JAAGEH010000307.1:70555563-70575588 GCA_011751065.1 Lasiurus cinereus
ATATCTATATCTATATCTATATCTATATCTATATCTATATCTATATCAATTTTGACCCGTTAGTTATAAGGCAGAATATGATTTTAAGGACATATACTCTATATTCCCTTAGTTAAGGCCATCTTTTATATTTATATTTTATCCCATATTAGACAACAGCTGTGTGGAATGTACAATCTGTTTTTAACAAATTCCCATAATCTTCTGTAGTATTTCGAGTTAATGTATTTTCTAAGTGGCTTCATCCACACTTGTACAACTTTTTAAAACTTAAGACAAGATTTCATATTCATCCTATTCAGTTTCATCTTGCTATACTCAGAGTACTGTGCCAAAATCCATGTTAGATCTCAATTCATATATTCAATATAGTAGCTACCCTTCTTCAGTTTATGGATTTTGCTTGTTGTGATAACTATACCAGCTAAGACCAAACAAAAAGCTCTGAGACTCATCACTCTGTATTTGGGGTGGTTATTTTTTTTGTCTGTTTGTTTTTTTAAATATATATATTTTTTATTGATTTCAGAGAGGAAGGGATAGGGAGAGTTAGAAATATCAATGATAAGAATCATTGATCAGCTGTCTCCTGCAAGCCCCCTACTGGGGATCAAGTTCCCAACCTGGGCATGTGCCCTTGACAAAAATGAAGCCCTGGGCCCTTCAGTCTACAGGCCACAGCTCTATCTACTGAGCCAAATCGGATAGGACTCATCACTATGTCTTTGATCAATGTGCTTTACATACACTTCTGTTAGCTACTCCATTTCTAAAATGTCCACAAAGTTGAGAGGAAATTGAATCTTTTTTATTATTATTAAGGAATAAGTAAAGATAATGCACCTGGTATTGATCCACATTTTTCTATTTATTCATTCCTTACTTTACATATATATCAATTTATTATCTATTGTGTTCATATCATTTCAAAATTAGAAGACTTACATAATATTTTCTATGTAAATTTACCCTAAATATAAAGGATGATGTGATGGTAAATGTTATGTGTCAAATCTCCTAGGGCATAGAACTCAGGTCTTTGGTCAAACACCATTGTAGATGTCACCATGGAGGTAATATTTAGATGGGATTAACATTTGATTGAAACAGATGACCCTATTCAATGTGAATGGGCCTCATTCACTGTGCTAAAAGTCTTACAAAAAAATAGAAAGACATCTCCCAAGGAAGAGGGAGTTTTGCCTCCAAACTACCTTCAGACTTGAGCTTCAACATCAGATCCTCCAAGGATCTTCAGTGTGGGACCCTGGCCTGAGATTTCAGAAGTACCAGCCTCCAATTCCTTAAAATATGTACACACACACACACACACACACACACACACACACACTCTTCTCTCTCTCTCTCTCTCTCTCTCTCTCTCTCTCTCTCTCTCTCTCTCCTGGTTCTGTTACTATGGAATAGCATGAATGATAGAGAGACTGATGACATTCAAGCTAAGGTTGGTATTCTCTACAGTTGGTTTCTGTATCAGATAGAATAATCTGGATAATTTCTATGATCAAATCCAGTGCTCCCTCATGACTGCCAGTGACCTATTTATTCCTAATAGTACAGTATTTGGATATCATATGGTTCATTACTAAGATGGGCTTAGTTACTGATTATAGGCAGCTGACTTATAATCAAAATATACTGATTAAAAAAATAATAATCTATATAGTTTATACAATGCTGTGGTCTATATACATTTTTCATAAATTCATTACTTTTGAATTTCCCAACAATCCTGTGTCACATATAGCTTATATTTATAATATAATTACTTCAGGAAGGAAAAAGGACTAGGGACTAGACTCCAGATGCTTTTTATTTTAATATAATCTCTTGTTTTTTACTAGAAATTGGACTGCTATGGACTAAATTGTGTCCCCCAATCAATTTCATATATTGAACCCCTAATCTCCAATGTTATCATATTTGGAGATGAGGCCTTTAAGAGGTAATTAAGTTTAGATGACTTCATAGGGTGTAGCCCTCATGATGGGATTAGTGGCCTTATAAGAACAGATGTCAGAGTTCCTTTCTCCCTCTGTATAATGATACAGTGAGTAGGAAAATTAACAAGAAACTCTGACTAGAATTTACCTGTGCTGCCAAGGCTCTCTTGGACAAGGTGAGACTGCCATCGCAACTGGCACTCCCCAGACTGCAGGACTCGGGCACGAAGCCCATGCCATCTTGAGGGGGAAAACGGCCTTTCTTTGGGAACTCACCAACACCGCTAGCCAGACAGGCCTTAAAGCTGCCTGTGACCCAACAGCCACTCCAGCCAGAGTCCCGCAGACCTGTGGACCCTGCAGACCAGCAGACCCTGGGACCTCCTCCTCCAAAGCAGTGAGTGTAACCTCCTTCTCCCCGGAGACATCGACATGGCTGCGGTGCCCAGCTTGCAGAACTCCCGTGTTACCACATTTGCGTGCACTTCGGTTTCCCAGTTTGCAGAGTGCTTAGTCCTTGTGTTTGCATGTCCTGGTCACCCCGTCTATGGCATGACCTCCTATTTGGTTTGTGGAGCTCAGTGGTCACCATGCTTGCTGTGTGCCCTCATGGCCGCCACCCATCTTGGGTTTTCAGCAGCACATTTCTGGCAGTTCACTCCCTAAGCAGTGCCTGGGAGCCACTGTGAGTCCCCGAGGGTGTGATTTTGTAACTCTGGGCACCACAATCACGCCTCTACAGGCTATAGGCCCCCTGAAACACATAACCCCAACAGATGGGTCCTTGGTGCCACTGCTGGGCACACATGATCTCAATTAAGGGTGCAAAAGAGCAAAAATAGGGACATTCCTCTCCATGGCTGCCGACTTCTAGACATCACAGGTGGGCTGCTCAAGCTCGCTGATCTACATCAAGAGAACCCAAATAACTCAAGTAGGAAACTACAATAGATTAACAAACACAGGAGAACTGAGAGAATACACCAGTAGCATCATTCCCCCAAAAAAAACTTGGGTAGAAAAGCAATTGGATCTACAATTAAAACATTACAGGAAAACAAGGGAAGAGAGAACAGCAATCCCTAAAGGAAAGAAAAAGAAGAATCACCAGAAAAGGAGTTAGATGAAATTTAAGCCAGCAGCCTTTCAGAGAAAGAATTCAGAGTAATGGTTTTACGGATGTTTAAACGGATGGAAAACAAATACACACAACTCAACAACAAATTCACACAACTCAATGACAACTATAAGGAGCTGAATGAGAATGTCACCAACATGAAAAGAAACCAAGAGGAGATGAAGAACGACATAACTCAATAAGGAACACAATGGAAGGCCTAAACAGTAGACTAGAAGAGGTTGAAGATGACTGCATCAGCGAATTAGTAGACAAGGTAGGAAAAAACACACAAACACAGCAGTAACTGGAAAAAAGACTTAAAAAACAAGAAGAGAGCCTAAGGGAGTTTTGGGACAATACAAAATGAAACAACATTCGCTTAATTGGGATACCAGAAGGAGTGGAAGAGAAGCAAAAAATAGAAAACCTATTTGAAGAAATAATGACAGAAAATTTCCCTGATATTGGCAAGGAAAAAAAAATATGCAAGTCCAAGAAGTACACAGAGTCCAAAACAAGCTGAACCCCAAAAGACCGACACCAAGACACATTATATTTAAATTGGCAAACACTAATGACAAAGTAAGAATCTTAAAGGCTGCCAGAGAGAGACAGAAAGTTATCTACAAGGGATCTCCTATTAGAATATCAACTGATTTCTCAACAGAAACACAACAGGCCAGAAGGGAATGGAATGAAATATATAAAGTGATGCAAAACAAGGGTCTGAACCCAAGAATATTATACCCAGCAAGGCTATCAGTCAAAATTGAAGGTGGAATCAGGAGATTTACAGACAAGAAAGGACTAAGAGAGTTTATCACTACCAATCCAAAAATGCAAGAAATGCTAAAGGGACTGCTGTAAAAAGAAGAAAGAGAAAGGCAAGAAAAAAATGCATGACAATAAACATGAACTTGTCAATAATACCATTAAACATAAATGAATTAAATGCACCAATCAAAAGACATAGGGTAGCTGAATGGTTAAGAAAACATGACCTATACATTTGCTGTCTACAAGAGACACACCTCAAAGCAAAGGATTCACAAGTAATGAGAGTGAAGGGATGGAAAAACAAAATAGAAATGAGAAAAAAGCTGGGGTGGTGATACTTATATCTGATAAAATAGACCTCAACATAAAGGCCATAACAAGAGATGAGGAAGACCACTACATAAAAGGAGCAATTCATCAAAATAGACCTCAACATAAAGGCTATAACAAGAGATGAGGAAGATCACTACATAAAAGGAGCAATTCATCAAAATAGACCTCAACATAAAGGCTATAACAAGAGATGAGGAAGACCACTACATAAAAGGAGCAATTCATCAAGAAGATATAACACTGGTAAACATATATGCACCTAATGCAGGGGCCCCTAAATACCTTAAAAAAAAACTCCTGGAAGATATCAAGGGAGAGATTGACAACAATACAAACATAGTAGGGGATTTTAATACACCACTGACATCTCTGGACAAATCCTCTAGACAAAAAATCAGGAAAGAAACAGCAATTCTAAATAACGCACTTGATCAGAGGGACCTAATTGACATCTTTTTTTTTAATATATTTTATTGATTTTCTACAGAGAGAAAGGGAGAGGGATAGAAAGTCAGAAACATCGATGAGAGAGAGACATCGATCAGCTGCCTCCTGCACACCCCACACTGGAGATGTGCCTGCAAGCAAGGTACATGCCTCTGACTGGAATCTAACCTGGGATCTTTTAGTCCACAGGCTGATGCTCTATCCACTGAGCCAAACAAGATTTGGCCTAATTGACATCTTCAGAGGATTTCACCCCAAAGCCACAGAATATACGTTCTTCTCAAGTGCACATGGGACCTTCTCAAAAATAGACCACATATTGGGTGACAAGCAAAGTCTTCCAAAATTCAAAAAGATTGAAATTATATCAAGCATTTCTCAGACCACAACGGCATAAGATTAGAAATAAACTACAATAAAAACATTCCAAAAAATTCAAACACTTGGAAGTTGAATAGCATGTTACTAAACAATGATTGGGTTATAAATGAGATCAAAGAAGAAGTTAAAAATATTCTGGATCCTAATTACAATAAAAACACAATAACTCAAATGCTATGGGACACAAAAAAGCAGTGCTGAAGGGGAAGTTTATACCTTTACAGGCCTACCTCAAAAAACAAGAAAAAATAGTAATGAATCACCTAACTCAACAACTCAAATAACTAGAAAGAGAGCAACAAGAAAATCCACTGTGAGCCGAAGGAAGGAAATAATAAAGATCAGAGCAGAAATGAGTGACATAGAGACCTAAAAAAAAAGGATACAAAAAATCAACAAAACCAAGAGCTGGTTCTTCAAAAGAATAAACAAGATTGCTGCACCTCTAGCCAGGCTCACCAAGAAGCAAAGAGAGAGGACCCAAATAAACAAAATAAAAAATGAGAGAGGTGAAATAACTACAGACCCCACAGAATACAAAGGATTGTTAAAAAATATTATGAACAACTCTATTTTAACAAATTTCACAACCTAGAGGAAATGGACACATTCCTAGAAAAACAAAACCTTCCAAAACTCACATAGGAAGATTCTAAAAATCAAAACATGCTGATAACTATGGAAGAAATTGAAGCAATCATCAAAAAGCTTCCAGCAAACAAAAGCCCAGGGCCATATGGCTTCACAGGGGAATTTTAACAAACATTCATAGAAGAACTAAAACCCATCCTTCTGAGACTATTCCAGAAAAATTAAGAGGAAGGAACACTTCCAAACCCCTTCTATGAAGCCAGCATCACCCTAATACCAAAACACGATAAAGATAACACAATGGAAGAGAATTATAGAACAATATCCCTCATGAACATAGATGCCAAAATCCTCAACAAAATTCTAGCAAATCAAATCCACCAGGATGTCAGAAAGATCATACACCATGACCAAGTAAGATTTAACCCAGAAATGCAAGCATGGTACAATAGCCGCAAATCAATAAACATGACATATCACATATACAAATTGAGAGATAAAAATCACATAGTCATATCAATTGATGCAGAAAAAAGCATTTGACAAAATCCAACACCCTTTCTTGATAAAAACTCTCAGCAAGGTGGGAACAGAATGATCATACCTCAACATCATAAAAGCCATATATGACAAACCCACCATCAACATCATACTCAATGGGCAAAAACTAAAACCATTTCCCCTAAAAACAGGAACAAGACAGGAATGCCCCACTATCACAACTCCTATTTAACATAATGCTGGAAGTATTAGCCATTTCTATCAGACACCAAAAAGAAATAAAAGATATATAAATAAGAAAAGAATAAGTAAAACTGTCCTTATTTGCAGATGGTATGATACTGTACATAGAAAACCCTAAAAACTCCATCAAAAAAATTATTAGACGTAATAAATGAATTTAGCAATGTAGCAAGATATAAAATTAACACCAAGAATCTATGGCATTTCTATATACTAATGATGAACTTACAGAACGAAAGACTAAAAGAGCAAACCCATTTACCATTGCACCAAAAAAATTAAGATACTTAGGAATAAACTTAACTAAGAAGGTAAAAGGCCTACACGCAAAAAACTACACGACACTAAAAAAAGAGATAGAGGAAGACATAAACAGATGGAAGAACATATCATATTCATGGATTGGGAGAATCAATATCATCAAAATGTCCATTCTACCGAAAGCAATTTATAAATTCAATGCAATCCCCATGAAAATACCAAAGATATACTTCACAGGCCGAGAACTTTCCAAAAATTCATCTGGAATAAAAAAAAAGACCCCGAATAGCTGCAGCAATCCTTAGGAAGAAGAACAAAATAGGTGGGATCTCAATACCAGATTTCAAGCTGTATTACAAAGCCACTGTTCTGAAAACTGCCTGGTACTGGCCCAAGAACAGATACATAGATCAATGGAATAGGATAGAGAACCCAGAAATCGACCCAAATGACTAGGCTCAACTAATATTTGACAAAGGAGGCAAGAACATACAATGGAGTAAATACAGTCTCTTCAACAAATGGTGTTGGTAATATTTGACAGAAACATACAAAAAAACCTGAAACTAGACCACCAAATCATACCATACACAAAAACAAACTCAAAATGGATAAAGAACTTAAACATAAGACAGAAAACCATAAAAATACTAGAGAAATCCATAGGCAGCAAAATCTCAAACATGCCGAAGGAACTTCTTCATTGACACAGCTCCTCCCACAATAGAAACTAAAGAAAAAATAAATAAATGGGACTACTTCAAAATAAAAAGCTTTTGCACAGCAAAGGAAATTATCAACAAAACAATAAGAAAGCCCACTGTATGGGAGAACATATTTGCCAATGATATCAATGATAAGTGTTTAATCTGCAACATTGACAGAGAACTCATACAACTTCACAAAAAGAATATAAACAACCCAATCAAAAAATGGGCAACTGATCTAAATAGGCACTTCTTGAAAGAAGGCAGAAGGAAGCCCAAGAGCCATATGAAAACCTGCTCAAAGTCACTAATCATCAGAGAAAAGCAAATCAAAACAACAATGTGGTACCATCTCACATTTGTCAGAATGGCTAGCATCAACAAATCAACAAACAACAAGTGTTGATGAGGATGCAGAGAAAAAGAAACCTTCATGCACTGCTGGTGGGAATGCAGACTGGTGCAGCCACTGTGGAGAACAGTATGGAGTCTCCACCAAAAACTAAAAATGGCCGAAACTGGTTTGGCTCAGTAGATAGTGCGTAGGTCTGTGGACTGAAAGGTTCGAGGTTCGATTCCAGTTAAGGGTGTGTACCTTAGTTGCGGGCACACCCCCAGTAGGGGGCGTGCAAGAGGCAGTTGATCGATGTCTCTCTCTTATTGATGTTTCTAACTCTCTATCCCTCTCCCTTCTTCTCTGTAAAAAATCAATAAAAGATATTTAAAAAAAAACACACACACTAAATTGGAACTCTCATTTGACCCAATGATCCCACTTCTAGAAATATATCCCAAGAAACTAGAAACTCCAATCAGAAAGGATATATGCACCCCTATGCTCATAGCAGCACAATTTACTGTAGTTAAGATTTGGAAACAGCCGAGGAGGTGTCCATCAGCAGATGAGACCACACCAAGACACATCATAATTAAAATACCAAGACCAAAAGACAAAGTAAGAATATTAAAAGCAGCAAGAGAAAAACAGTTAATTACCTACAAGGGAGCATCCATACGATTGTCAGCTGATTTCTCAACAGAAACTATGTAGGCCAGATGGGAGTGGCAAGAAATATTCAATGTGAAGAATAGCAAGAACCTACAACCAAGAATACTCTACCCAGCAAAGCTATCATTCAGAATTGAAGGACAGAAAAAGAGCTTCACAGATAAGAAAAAGCTAAAGGAGTTCATCAACACCAAAGCAGTATTATATGAAATGCTGCAAGGTACTCTTTAGGAAGAGGAAGAAGTAAAAGGTAAAGATAAAAATTATGAACAACAAATATATATCTATCAACAAATGAATCTAAAAAGTGAATTAAAAATCTGATGAACAGAATAAACTGGTAAATATAATAGAATCAGGAAAGGGGTGAGCGGGGTACAGGGAGAGACTGGACAATAATCATATGCCTATGGGTGAGGACAATGTGGGGTGAGGTAAAGTAGAGGGAGGGGTGGGAGTCGGTGGAGGGGAGCTATCAGGGGGAAACAGAGAAACAAATGTAATAATATGAACAATAAAGATCTATTAAATTAAAAAAAACCTGTGGTACATTTATACAATGGAATAATACTATGCTGAGGTAAAAAACAAGGAGCTCCTACCATTTGCAACAACATGGATAGAGATGGAAAACGTTATGCTTAGTGAAATAAACCAGGCAAAGAAAGATAAATATCACATGATCTCACTCATCTGTGGAATATAATGATTGACATAGACTGATGATCAAGATCAGATCCAGAGAATGAGAAATGTCAATCAAAACATCAAAGAAATGTCAATCAAAACGGGAAGGTGGGGTTTGGTGGGAATAAGGGGGATAGATGAACAGAGGAACTTTCATACATGCATATGAGCATAATCATTGGGCACAGACAATGAGGAGGGTGGGGTATGAGAGGGAATGTGGAAAAGGTAATAGGAAATTAAGGACACAAGGAAAAATTTTAAATAAATTATAAAAAATTATTATTATAATAAATCATTAAACCTAATCCATACAGTGGTCACCATAACCTTAAGAGAAATTGTTTCATGAGGCAAAGATTTTTAAATGAAACTCTGTAACATGGAAATCATTTTGGAAGGAAATAAAGAGAAGTTTCCTTCAAATGTCGTAAGGATTGTAATTGAAACTCAATATATTTGGCCTCTTGAGCTAAGGTAAGTAATCTGTGTCTTTGCCTCCCTGAAAAAGTTTATATAAAGTTACCAAAAGAAATTGACAGCCAGTATGAAATTGAATTGCCATGGCCTAGAGCAAAGAATATCCTTACATGATATTATTCTACAATGTCATTTAATATTTGATATTTCACAACAGCATATTGTACAACTATCCCAAACATAATTACAAACTAATTCTTTGAAGGTTTAGCAGCAATTTTAAAAAAAGGACATGAAAATATTTAATCCCAATCAGAAGGAATTAAGACACTGGGAAGGCACTTGAGCATTCTATACTGGCCCCTCTTACCTCTTTTGCCCAGAGGGACCCTTTTCTCACAATCCAATGGCCCTCAGCTGTAGCCTGAGCTCTCTGTTTACACTGAGGTTGAAGCCTGAAAGTGGCTGGTATAATGAATCTGTCTCTAGCCAAATGGTGTGAGCTGGGCCCTCCCTGGGGAAAGAACCTGAATTTCCGGAGATAAGTGATCAGTGCCGGGGCCCCCACCAGCAGGCGAGGGGATCCTAAAGGCAGGTGCTGGACGTGGAGGCCACGGGGACATAGGCTACCATAGAGACAGAACTGAACCTCACAACACTCTGCTTGGTTCTGGAGGATGACTGGTTAGCCAGAGATGGGTAAGATTCCTCAGGGAAGGAACAACCTAAGACAGGCACAGTCGCAGAGGGGCCATCAGGAGAGAACTTGGGTGTCAACAGAGCTGGGGCACAGACCCTGATCCCCCTCCCCAACCTTGCATGGTTCTGAATCCTCACCCCGTCTGAGGGAGATCACCTGCCCCCATGGATACTTTGCTTTCCATGCTCAGCACAGATCGGGACCCAGGTAACAGACAGAGACATGGCCCAGTTCAGATCAGGACTCAAGTAACAGACAGAAACTTGGTCGACAGCAGCTGCCTTATATCTAAATTCAGCCTAGCACTAGGAATTCTCAATGCCTACTCAATTTGAACAGTAAAAGAGTAGTCAAGCTTTCAGATTAATTTAAATTGGCGAATTGAAATAAGTGAACACCCAAGAAAATTTAAGTGTACCGGACAAAAAGCTGTTTCTAAAGTATTAATTCAAATTTCTATTGATAGCTCATCTCAGGGTAAAATTGCTTAACATGCAATGAACATTAAACAGGCATATTTGTGTGCAAAAAAATAAAATTTAAAGTTATCAAGATTTCAATAAAAAATTTACAAAATTCTTCATTAATCAAAAAAAGGGGGAGAGTAGGATAATAACATGTAAGGAAAAATATCTGGTAAGTAAATTACATCTAGAATATTTTCACTTTAGAAAATTAATTTCCATTTGTAATACTAACAGCAAGACACCCATGAAAAACACACATGGTGTCAAAATAAGCCAAAGGAAAAGCGAGTAGGCAAAAATAAAAAGGACCTCAAGTCAATTTTATAGAAAAGATTCCTTTATTAAATTTTGGTCGACAATATGTTTATATACTTTTAGAAAACAACTCCAAGACCAAGTGGACTCCTGCAACAGAGAGGAACTGACAGGTTTGCGCCAACCACAAAGGCAAGAGGAGAGACAGTCCAGAGATGGAAGATGCTGACAACACCTTGCCATGCGAACAGTCAGCAGCTGTGCATCACTACAGGATGCCCAGGACCAAACCAGAGAGGGTCGGACGGGCATTGCCACCATTTGTCCACTAGCCAGATTCCATTGATGACGTGTACACATAAGGAACTGTTTGACATTAAAACTGGGACTCAAAACTATTGGACATTGAAATTAGGACTCAAACATTTTTTTTGCTCTTATAAGTTTATTCCTATCCTACAAAGGCAAGATGATTTTAAAGACAAGAATGGGGGGGAGAGGGCGGGCAAGATACAAAGGCAAAGAAGCAATGAATAGATTGTCATGCTACAGTGGGAAGGCAGGGGAGGTTGTTGTGGGGGTGGCTGTAAGAGATCAACCGAAGGACTTGTATGCATGTATGTAAGCATAGCCAATGGATACAGGGTATTGGGGGTGGGGAGGAGACAGGTGAGGGCATGTATTGGGGGATGGGGAAGGCTGGGGGAGGGCAATAGGGAACAGAAAAAAATTAATTTTAAAAAAAGCCCATAAGAATTTAAAAATGATCATCTGAGAGGGAAAAACAACTCTATCAATTAGCATTAAGAATAGTAAGCTTCAGTAATATTTATTCAATAAAATTAATGAAAACAAAACTATTATTTAAAATATTAATGAGATAGATAATAATATATCTCATACAAATAATTTGATATACATTTGTATAAATATAAAGCTATCATAATCAGCAATTAAAAATGTTTGAGAATATTATATTTTGTCCATTGAATAAACTAAAAAATTAAGCTTAAGTGTAAATAGGAATTATAATCAGCAGAATGTATAAATAAATATAAAAGACAAATGTGAAGAAAAATTATAAAGTAAATCTGAATTTAATTCTTAACTCTGCCATTTTCTCTGTGTGGACTAAGGCAAGTCACCAAATCTCTCTTTCAACTGTAGAATGTCCCTCAAGACATTTCTTGCTGGAAGCAGGAATGAAAAACTAAGACTCATGCACTTCTGTTTTTCGGTATAATACTTATCTCTCCTCTCCCTCTGTGAAAAGTGACTATCCATAGTGCTGTCTCAGTTATTTTTTGAGTACCAAAACAGACCCATAATCCAGAACCAACCTAGTTTAGTAAAGTTTGGTTGATGTATTTGCTTCAGATCTTCTTTACATTCCAAGATAAATGGCTATTAATATTAAAAATTTAGCAGATATTAAACCAAATCTACTGAATAGTTAAACAGATAAACTAAGATTGTGAAAGAAAAACAATTTCATCATAGTTTCTTATTTTTTATTATTCCCTTCATCTGTGTTCATAATAACATTATAAATATACTCCAGTTAATCCCAAACATTTTATAAAAGGCAAAATTATTTGTGATCTACTACAACAAATGTTTGACTCAAAAGTATATTTCAAACACATTTAAAGTTAACAAATTAAAAGAGAAACTGATTTGCTCTGTATCAGCACATAAATTATTTGGGCTTTACTCCAAAACAAAAGAAAATAAAGGAGAAGAAATTATTCAGTATCCACATAATTAGTTTGACTAAACATTGTTGTTGTTTGTTTTCATTTAATATGGAGGATTTAGTAGTGCCTTCTCTTTTTAATTCAGTATAGGTAAGTAGAATAGGTTGTCATATACAAAGGGAAACTTAAAACTCAAAAGATAAAACAAAAAAATGAATGAAACAACACAATGTTAAGAAGAAATACCATTTAAGAGGGTATCAAAGGAAGGGAGACCAGCTAAAAAAGACTGAAAGAAAGATAAAGGGCAAAGGATTTAAAAATTAAACAGAAGAGAAAAGATTAAAGAAAGAAAGGAAAAAAAAAAGCAATGCGGTAGGATTCAAGAAGGCAGTAGAAAGAAGACATGCAATGATTACAAAGGAATAGCAAATACTAAAGAAAAGATGCTTGTAGTAATGAAGATAAAATATAGAAAGTAAAATAAAAACAGTTGAAGATTAATTTTAAACAATATAGGAAATATATAATGTTAATGCATTTTCTCTTTTTTTAATCTTCATGACTATTATTGATAAAAAGATAAATCAGTCTTTATACACAGGAGATTTAGAACAGTATTCCCCATGTATAGAGATACAGTCTGGTACAATTAACTTATCTTTCTATCCCACTTACCTTATGTAAACACTAACTACATCTCTCAATTTTCTAATTTACATATTGAAGCTATTCTCACAATATTCCTGATATCCTTAGCTAACTAAATGTTTTAACTTCATAAATCCATCAATGACTGATTTCTGAAACCACTAATTTATTTTATAGTGAGACTAAAGGCCCGGTGCATGAAAATGCATGCACTGGAGGGTGGTCCCTCAACCCAGCCTGCCCCTCTCACAGTCCAGAAGCCCTCAGGGGCTGAAGGTGACCCTGGTGATCAGGGGAAGGCCATGCCCCCATCACATCTCTGCTGCTGCCACTGCTGGAAGCACAAGTCTCAGCTGGCCCTGGTTACCTGAGCCTCAGGCAGCCCTGGGTGGCTGGGCAGCTGCCATCAGAGACTTGCCTGCACCTTGGTCCAGTCCTGGGTGGCTGGGGGGCTAAGGATGGGTTCAGCCACACCATGCACCTACCACTCCTTTCCCCAGGCTGGGCTGAAAGGACTGTGGGACTCCAGCAAGGTTGAGGGAACTGGGCGCTACCATCTTGTGGTTATGGATGCCGCCATCTTTGTGATGGCATGATGGTCAATTTGCACATTTCTTCTTTATTAGAAAGGATATAAGATATAATAAAGGACAAACTGACTTTAAAATACACTCACCGTTAAATAATCAGTCTTTTTTAGCAATGCTAGTGCCATTGAAATTAAAAAAATTGAGAAGGCTTTTTTGTTGTCATAATCAATACTAATAAAAGCATAATATGTTAATTAGACCAAATGACCATCCGGATGAAGCTGAGGTTGTGAGTGAAGCCTAGGTCTCAGGTGCCAGAAGGAAGCTGGTACCAGCAACCCGGGGAAGGAAGACCTACTCTTACACAAATTCCGTGCATCCAGCCTCTAGTAATAGATAAGGGTAAGGTACACTAGATGTCCTGCAGTTTCCTGTGGTACATTATTTCAGGTATAAACATGTTTGAAATTAATTAAGCCTCTTTAAAATTACAGACCATAGATGCTCAATGAGTGTTTACTGAATGAGTAAAGGAAGTATCATGCAAATAAAACATCATCATTCAAACACAGTTCATAATTCTCTATTTATGTTTGTTTATTTCTAAAGAGTTAAGAATTTCTTTACTTCATGGGAAGTAAAGTATCTAATGTAATTATTTTAAATTTATACAGCATCTTTTAGTTAAAATCTCTCTTCTAGCAATTTTAGGGTCACAACAATATAAAGCAATATAGCTGTAAAAATCTAAAATCATAAAGCCTTTGCGATTAATTTTACCTTATGTAAACAATAAATGAAAACATATTATATTGATTACCACATATACAATCTAGATTAAGTCTAAGTCACAAAAAATAGTTATACATAGCCACTTTGGAAAACAGTTTGCTAAATTTTTTTACAAGGCTAAATGTAGATTTACCATATGATTCAGAAATTACAGTCTAGGTGTTTACTCAGTAAGTAGAAAACTTATATATCCACACAAAAATCTGCACAAGAATGTTTTTGGCAGCTGTATTTATAATTGCAATAACTTTGAATCCACCAATATGTCCTTCAATAAGTAAATGGATAGGTTTACGAATACAACCATGCAAGGAAATGTTAATCAACAACAAAAAGAAATGAGCTATCATACTGAACTATGAAAAGACATAGAGGAACCTTATATGCATATTGCTAAGTCAAAGTTGTCAGTCTGAAAATGTTATATTTCTGTATGATTGAATAGCATGACACTTTGCAAGAGGCATAACTATCCTAGCTAATAAAAGAGTAAAATGCAAATTAACTAGCACTCCTACACTCACAAGCCACATCCACCAGCCAATCAGGAGTGAGTATGCAAATTAACCCCAATCAAGATGTCTGCTGCCGGAGAGCAAGCAGGAGGCTTGGGTTTCCACAACAATGGAGGAAACCAAGCTTTCCTCACACCCAAGCAGGCCAAGGCCTCCACTTCAGGCTACAAAGTTTCAATTATAGAAGATAAATAAGTCCAGATACCAGGGCTTTTGCTTGGGTTGCCAGGATGTGTGGCTGGCCTGAAAACCACCACAGGCCCCTCGCCCAGGCCACCCCATACCCCAAGTGAACCCCTACCTGATCTGGGACATACTTCAGGGCAAACCAGTTGGCCCCCACCCATGCACCAGGCCTCTATCCTATCTAATAAAAGAGTATTATGCAGATTGAACATCACTCCAACACACAAGATGGCTGCCCCTAATGTGGTCAAAGAGCCTGCCCCCATGTGAACACAAGATGGCCAGCAAGGAAAGACAGGTGGGAGGGACCCAGGCCTGCAGGAAAGAGCAGTTTGGGGGACCAGGGCCTGCAAGGGAGGGCAGGTAGGGGCAAACAGACTGGCAGGGGAATAGTTGGGTGTCGGAAACCAAACATTGTTCTCACTAAATGGATGTAAACAGGAAACCAGAAGGCTGGTCAAACTTAATTGCTCTGAAAGGTCAGAGCTAATTACTCACTGTTTAGTTGAAAATATTGTTAGCTAAAGCAGCCTCTACCTGTTTGTTTCATGTTAATTTTTGTTATTGTAATTTCCTGCCTAAAGGATATGGATGTGTCCCAAAGCCTTAATAAAAGGGAGAAAAAGGCCAGAGCAAGGGGTAATCCTTTCCACTAGAGGAAGGCTCCCCCTTGACCCCCCAATGTTGCCAAATTAATATTTTCTAGTCTCTCATTTTGTTTGTGTGTGGCCTCCTTCACTCTAATGCATGATGTTAATTATAGGGGAAGAGATGAAAAATTACATCACTGCTATAAAGAACCCAATAGAAAGCATCAAGAGTAGACTAGAAGAAGCAGAGGACCACATAAGGGAGCTAGAAGACAAGGTAGGAAAAAATACACAAGTACAGCAGCTTATAGAAAAAAAATTAAAAAGCAGGAGGAGACCTTAAGGCAGCGGTTCTCAACCTGTGGGTTGTGACCCCTTTGGGGGTCAAATGACCCTTTCACAGGGGTCACCTAAGACCATCGGAAAATGCAGATATTTACATCACGATGCATAACAGTAGCAAAATGTCATGGTTGGGGGTCACCACCACATGAGGAACTGTATGCAAGGGTTGTGGCCTTAGGAAGGTTGAGAACCACTTCCTTAAGGGAACTTTGGGACAACACAAAACAAAACTACATCAGAATAATAAGGGTTCCAGAAGAAGAAGAAATTGAGCAAGAGATAGAAAACCTGTATGAAGAAATAATGACAGAAAACTTCCCTGATATAGGCAAAAAACCTACACAAATCCAAGAAGCTCACAGAGTTCCAAGTAAAATGAACCCCAAAAGATCGACTCCAAGACACATTATAATTAAATTAGCAAACACCAACGATAAAGTAAGAATCTTAAAAGCAGCCAGAGAGAGACAGAAAGTTACCTACAAAGGAACCCCCATCAGACTATCAGCTGATTTCTCAACAGAAACTCATCAGGCCAGAAGGGAATGAAATGAAATATACAAAGTCATGCAAAGGAAGGGGGCTGAATCCAAGAATACTATACACAGCAAGGTTATCAATCAAAATTGAAGGTGAAATTAGGAGCTTCATAAACCAAAAAGGACTAACCAGCAATGCAAGAAATGCTAAAGAGTCTGCTGTAAAAAAAAAAAAAGAAAGAAAGAAAGAAAAGAAAAAGAAATAGGAAGTGAAGAAGGAACACAGGGGTAATGGCAGTAAATAACTACCTATCAATAATAACTTTAAATGTAAATGGATTAAGTGCACCAATCAAAAGACATAGAGTAACAGATTGGGTATGAAAACATGACCCATATATCTGCTGTCTACAAGAAACCCACCTCAGAAAAAAAGACACACACAGACTGAGGGTGAAGGAATGGAAAAAGGTTTTTCAGGAGAATTGAAATGAAAAAAAAAAGTGGAGTAGCAATACTTATATCTGAAAAATTAGATCTCAATGTAAAGGCATAACAAGAGATAAGGAAGGCCACATCATAACACTAAAGGGAGAAATCCAACAGAAGAAATAACTCTGGTAAACATATACGAACCCTACCCAGGAACACCCAAATACATAAATAAAACTCCTGGAGGATATCAAAAGAGAGATTTACAGCAATATAATCATAGTAGGATACTTTAATACCCCACTATCACCATTAGACAAATCCCCTAACCAAAAAAATAAGCAAAGAAACATCAATCCTAAATGACTCACAAGACCAGATGAAATTAACTGACATCTTCAAAACATTTCACCACAAAGCCACAGAATACACATTCTTCACAAGTACACATGGGTCACTTTCAAAGATAGACTATATATTGGGTCATAGGCAAAGCCTCTTAGAATTCAAGAAAATAGAAATCATATCAAGCATCTTCTCAGATCACAGTGGCATAAGACTGGAAATCAACTACATTAAAAATAATCCCAAAAAAATCAAACACATGGAAATTAAACAGCATGCTATTAAACAACAGAGAGATCAAAGAAGAAATAGCAAACATCATGGCCACAAAAGACAATGAAAACACAACAGGAGAAAAGCCAAGATGGTGGCATAGGTGAATACCTAAGCTGCTGTCTCACACAACAATTTCAAAATTACAACTATAAGACAGAATGGACACCATCCACAACCACAGGAAAACTAGTTGAGTGAAAATTCTATAACTAGAAATAAAGAGAGGGACTCACAAAAACTCAGAGGAGCTATATAAAGCTGAGGTAAGGAGACACATTCATGGAGAGGACCGGCCAAGGAGGGTCTGGCTGGCTTCCTCTAGTGGGAGGGAGACAAAAAATCTTGACCTCATTGAACCCCACTTCTGCCTGCACGGAGCCCCAGCTCCAGGCGAGACTCATATGGAGAAGTCTGGACTGTTGTGAAAAGAAAGGAATGCATGGAAACTTAGGGGACTCACAAAAGACAGAAGTGTGGGGGTACATGAAAGTGCCCACACACAGCGCTGACTGCTGATTGAGCTACTGGCTTTCTCTAGCAGGAGGAAAACAGAACCTCACAACAGCACTGAAATCCAGGTCCAACTGCACTGAAACTCAGTTGTGGGCAAGACCCTGGGAACCCAGACTCATATGGGTCCTTAGAGAGCACAGAAACTCAAGGGAACCAGAAAAACAGAGATTTGAAAGCTCTTGTGCATGTGTACAAAAGGCAGAAGTCTGGAGGCAAGCACGCATGCACAGACACAGCTGATCCTCACAACCAATTGGCTTGGAGGTCAATTCCCCCCAGTGATACCAACAAAAATCAAGAATTAACAAAAACAAGACTGTACACACAGTCCACAAAGGGGTGGACCAAGAGTGTACACCTCAGGTAACTGGGAAGGTGGAGCTACTGGACCACATAGGACACCTAGCATACAAAGCTACTCTACCAACTCAGTGAAGCAGAAAAATATGCGGAGACAAAAGAACAGATCACAAACAAAATAAATGGAGCAAAACAAATGAGTGGATATAGAGTTCAAAACCACAGTCACAAAGTTTTTCAAGAATTTCCTAGAAAAGATGGATAAATATAGCAAGACCCAAGAGGAGATGAAAAAGGACCAACTAAAGATGAAAAAGAACCAATGAGTAATTAAATATGCACTGACTAAAATAAAAAATATTATACAGAGACCTAATAGCAGACTAGCGGATTGTAAGAATGAAGTCAAAGATATGAAATACAAAGAAGCAAAAAACACTCAACTGGAAAAGCTAAAAGAAAAAAAAAATTTTAAATGTGAAGATAGTGTAAGGAGCCTCTGGGACAACTTCAAGGATACCAACATCAGAATTATGGGGGTGCTAGAAGAAGAGAGAGAGCAAGATACTGAAAACCTATTTGAAGAAATAATGACTGAAAACTTCCCCCACCTGGTGAAAGAAATAGAATTGCAAGTCCAGGAAGCGCACAGAACCCCAAACAAAAGGAATCCAAAGAGGAACACACCAAGATACATCAAAATTAAAATAGCAAGAGCAAAAGTCAGAGAGAATATTAAAAGCAGGAAGAAAAAAAGTTAATTACCTACAGGGTAAGACCCATACAATTGTCAGCTGATTTTTCAATAGAAACTATACAGGCAAGACAGGAGTGGCAAGAAATATTCAATGTGATAAATAACAAGAACCTAAAACCAAGATTACTCTACCCAGCAGAGCTATCCTTCAGAATTGAAGGGCAGATAAAGAGCTTCTCAAATAAGAAAAAAATAAAGGAGTTCATCAAATCCAAACCAGTATTATATGAAATGCTGAAAGGTATTCTTTAAGGCAAGGAAGAATAAGAAAAAGGTAAAGATAAAATTTATGAACAACAAATACATATCTATCAACAAATGAATCTAAAAATCAAGTGAATTAAAAATCTGATGAACAGAATAGACTGGTGAATATAATAGAATCAGGGGCATAGCAAGGGAGTGGACTGATAATTCTCAGGAGGAAAGAGGTGAGGAGGGTGCAGGGAGAGATTGGACAAAAATCATACACCTATAGATGAGGACAATGGAGGGGGGAGGTTTAGGCAAAGGGTGGGGTGGGAGCCGGGTAGAGGGGAGATATGGAGGGTAAAAAGAGGAACAATTGTAATAATCTGACAATAAAGATTTATTTTTAAAAAAAAATAGGAAGAAAGAAAGAGAGAAAACACAATCCAAAATTGAAACAGTCTTGAGAGGGAAGTTCATAGCTCTACAAGCCTACTGCGAAAGAAAAGAAAGAAAGAAAGAAAGAAAGAAAGAAAGAAAGAAAGAAAGAAAGAAAGAAAGAAAGAAA
>JAAGEH010000307.1:70575598-70607917 GCA_011751065.1 Lasiurus cinereus
AAAGAAAGAAAGAAAGAAAGAAAGAAAGAAAGAAAGAAAGAAAGAAAAGAAAGATAGAAAGAAAGAAAGAAAGAAAGAAAGAAAGAAAGAAAGAAAGAAAGAAAGAAAAAGAAAGAAAGAAAGAAAGAAAGAAAGGAAGAAAGGAAGGAAGGAAGGAAGGAAGGAAGGAAGGAAGGAAGGAAGAAAGAAAGGAAGGAAGAAAGAAAGGAAGGAAGGAATTAAATTTTCTAACCCTACAACTCAAAGTGCTAGAAAGAGAGCAATAAGATAAGCCCAGTAGAAGCAGAAGGAAGGAAATAATAAAGATCAGAGAGAGATAAACAAAATAAAAACCAATTAAAAAAAATACAAAAGATCAACAAAACCAAGAGCTGGTTCTTTGAAAAGATAAATGAGACTGATGAACCTCTATGCAGGTTCACCAAGAAGCAAAGAGAGAGCACCCAAATAAACAAAATCAGAAATGAAAGAGGAGAAATAACAGACCCAAATGAAATACAAAGGATTGTTAAAAAATACTATGAGCAACTCTATTCTAATAAGCTGGACAACCTGGAGGAAATGGACATATTCTTAGAAAAATATAACCTTTGAAAATTCAGTCAGGAATAATCTAAACATCTCAATAAGCCAATAACTATGGAAGAAATTGAAGCAGTCATCAAAAAACTTCCAGCAAACAAAAGTCTGGGGCCAGACAGCTTCACAGGGAAGTTTTACCAAAAATTGAAGGAAGAACTAAAACTTATCCTCCTCAGACTATTCCAAAAAATTCAAGAGAAAGGGACACTTCCAAGGTCATTCTATGAAATCAGCATCATCATAATCTTAAAACCAGATAAAGACAACACAATGGAAGAGAATTACACACCAATATCCCTCATGAACATAGATGCCAAAATCCTTCACAAAATTCTAGCAAATGGGATCCAGTAGTACATCACATAGATCATACACCATGACCAGGTAAGATTTATCCCAGGAATGCAAGCATGGTGCAATATTAGCAAATCAATAAATGTGATATATCACATAAACAACTTGAGAGATAGAAGTCATAAAGTCATACCAATGGATGCAGAAAATGCACTTGACAAAATCTAACACGCTTTTTTGATAAAAACTCAGCAAGATCAGAATAGATCAACATAATAAAAGCTATATATGATAAACCCACAGCTAACATACTCAACCGGCAAAAACTGAAACCATTTCCCTTAAGAACAAGACACCCAGGCATAGTACTGGAAGTATTAGCTATTGCAATTAGACAAGAAGAAATATAAGGCATTCAAATTGGAAAAGAAGAAGTAAAGCTGTCCTTATTTACAGATGATATGATATTGTACATAAAAAACCTGAAAGACTCCATAAAAAAACCAATAGATTTAATAAATGAATTCGGCAATGTAGCAGGATACAAAATTAACAGCAAGAAATCTGTGGCATTTCTATACATCGATAGTGAACTTAAAGACAGACTCAAAAAGCAATCCCATTTACCATCTCACCAAAAAAAAATTAAGATAGCTAGAAATAAACTTAACTAAGGAGGTAAAAAATTTATACACGAAAAAGTACAAGACATTGAAAAAAACGATAGAAGACGACGTAAACAGATGGAAGAACATAGCATGTTCATGGATAGGTGGAATCAAGATCATTAAAATATCCATACTACCCAAAGCAATCTATAGATTCAATACACTCCACATTAAAATACCAATAACATATTTCACAGACCTAGAAAGTATTCTCCAAAAATTCCTCTTGAATAAAAAAAGACCTCGAATAGCCACAGTAATCCTGAGAAAGAAGAACAAAGTAGGAGGGATCTCAATACCACATTTTAAGCTGTATTACAAAGCCACTCTTCTCAAAACAACCTTGTACTGGTACAAGAACAGACATATAGACCAGTGGTTGGCAACTCATTAGTCAACAGAGCCAAATGTCAACAGCACAACAATTGACATTTCTTTTGACAGCCATATTTTTTAAACTTTCTTCTAACACTTCAAAATAGAATCACCCAGGCCATGGTATTTTGTGGAAGAGTCGCACTCAATGGGGCCAAAGAGCCACATGTGGCTTGCAAGCTGTAGTTTGCCGACCATGGATATAAACCAATAGAATAGAACAGAGAATACCGATATTGACCCAAACCACTATGCTAAATTCATATTTGACAAAGGAGGCACGAACATACAATGGAGTCAAGACAGCTTTTCAATAAGTGGTGTTGGGAAAATTGGACAGATATATGCAAAAAAAATGAAACTAGATCACCAACTTACACTGTACACAAAAAATAACTCAAAATGGATATAGGACTTAAACATAAGATGGGAAACCATAAAAATACTAGAAGAATCCACAGGCAGAGAAATTTTAGACATATGCAGAAGCAATTTTTTCACCGATACTGCTTCTAGGGCAATGGAAACTAAAGAGAAAATAAACACATGGGACTACATCAAAATAAAAATCTTTTTCACAGCAAAAGAAACCATCAAAAAACAACAAGAAAGCCCACTGTATGGGAGAACATGCAAATGTTATCACTGATAAAGGTTTAATATCCAACATCTATAAGGAACTTACACAATTTAACAAAAGAAAGGTAAATGATCCAATTAAAAAATAGGCAACAGACCTAAAAAGAATCTTTAGAAAGAAGAAAAAAGGAAGACACATGAAAACATGTTCAAAGTCACTAATTATCCGAGAGATGCAAATCAAAACAACAACATGATACCATCTCACACCTGTCAGAATGGCAATAATCAACAAATCAACAAACCACAAGTGCTGGCGAGAATGCAGAGAAAAAGGAATCCTTTTGCAATGCTGGTGGGAATGCAGACTGGTGCAGCCACTGTAGAGAACAGTATGGAGTTTCCTCAAAAAACTAAAAATGGAACTCCCATTTGACCCAGTAGTCTCACTTCTAGGAATATATCCCAAGAAACCAGAATCACAGATCATAAAGGATATATGTACCCCTATGTTCATAGCAGTACTATTCACCATAGCTAACATTTGGAAACATCCCAAATGCCCATCAGCAGATGAGTGGATTAGAAAAGTATGGTATATCTACACAATGGAATACTACACTGCTATAAAAAAGAAGGAATTCTTACCATTTGCAGCAGCATGGATGGACCTGGACAGCATTATGTTAAGTGAAATAAGCCAGGCAATGAAAGAAAAATACCACATGATCTCACTCATTTATGGAAAACAAAGAACCTTATAACCTGATAAACGAAAAGATAGATGCAGAGGCAGTAAAGCATCAAACAGACTGTCAAATTACAGCTAGAAGACTGGGGAGTGCTGAGGAGGGGTGGAAAGAGATCAACCAAAGGACTTGTATGCTTACATATAAGCACAACAAATGGACACAAGACACTGGAGGGGCGGGTGGGTGGGATGGGATGAGGGCATGGGACAGGGAGTAGAGGAGGCTGGTGGGAAAAAAGGAGATATATGTACAACTACATGTAATACTTTAAACAATAAAAAATATTTTAAAAAAAGAAATGAGATCAGACATAACGGTTGCATTCAATAATGAGGAAAGAAACTGCAGTAGGAGTTGGCATTTATCACTTAAGCAATAGCATATGAATATTGTCCTTGTGTTCTCAGAGTCTAAAAGAAATAGTGAAGTGCATCAAATGAAAGTATATACCTTCTTTTTCCTTCCTGTTATATCCTAATAAACCTAAATTAAAACTTCCTCCATAAATATCCATTTATAAACATGCATTCATCTGCATGAAATTTTCTCCAAAGTATCAGTATTGCCAAGAAAAGAACAAGACTAAAAATAATCAGTTATGGAATTATATTGAGCCACAAGTGAAATAAGGAAAAAATGATAATTTTAATCATTATTGAAACCACTTGGTACTTAGTGAGCTCTAATGAATTGAAAGAATAAAGGTGTTATATTATATTTTATTAATTTTTTTTTGCCAGCAAGAATCCTCAAAATCATGATCAAGCTATAAAGTATATTTCATTGTTTTATTCATTTTTATAGACTACAAGGTCATCTAGGATAATATGATTCTGGTTATTTAAGATAATAAGAAAAATATTCTCAGATTATCACTGACTTTATTAGAGAAACAAAGTACAGTAGGTCCTCAGGTTACATAGGAGATCCATTCCTATGGCGTAAAGTAAAGCAATTTTCGCCATAAGTCAGAACCCACCTACATAAGCACCTACATCACTCACATGGAGCACATACACAGCAGTAATGAAGTGAAACAGTAAAAAAAAAAAAAATTAAAAGATAATTCCTGACCTTTACTTGTGGTAAATAAATAATAAAAAACATAAAGCACATGTGTACATACATTGAAATGACAGAACTTTTTTTAAAAAATAAATGGGAAATGGCAACATAACCATGAAACCATGTACATAGAATCTGACGTAACTTGAGGACTGTCTGTACTATATACAATCCTTTTTCCAATTACACTAAAGAATACTCTCCCCCCAAACGACATGACATATAGGAAAAAGGAGAGTGCGTATACCTTTCTGGGATTGATTTCCACACATAAATAAGTTACTATTCAATTCATCATTAAAATGAATCTTCCATTTTAATGGAAGAATCAGCTCAAATAAACATACTTTAAATTAGAAAATAATAAAAGGTAATTTATTTTGTAACAGGATAAAAAGTATTTATACTAATAAAAGCCTAGATGGTTGTCATGCCCTCTTGTGACATCACCACAGATAGCCACTACAAGATATCCACCACAAGAAGGCTACCACAAGATGGTTGTGTGCAATGGAGGAAGGGCCCAGTGGCCACTCCATGTAGTGATGTTTGGGGATCCTGTGGCTCCTAGCAGCACAGAGGAGGTTCCAGCATCTCTGCCACCTTGCATGGAGGTGACAGGTCCCAACAGAGAAGGTGAGTTGTGGCACGAAAAGGCAGTTGTGGGCAATCCAGCTGGCAGGGGAGGGTAGTTGGGGCAATCAGGCCAGCAGGGGATTAGTTAGGCATCAATCAGGCTAGAAGGGGAGACATTAGGGGGTTATCAGGCTGGCAAGCAGAAGCAGTTAGGGGCAATCAGGCAGGTAGGCCAGGGAGCAGTTAGGAGCCAGTGGTCCCAGATTGTGAGAGGGATGACTGACTGCCAGTCTAGGCCTGATATGGGAACAGGCTAAACCAGCAGTTGGACATTATCCGAGCGGTCCCAGATTTGAGAAGGTGCAGGCCAGGCTGAGGGACACTCCCCCCACGCCTGAATTTCATGCACCAGGCCACTAGTTTATCGTAAGTTTGAGATATAACTTTCTACACAAATGGTAAAATATTTTTAATTAAAGTTATATATGACAGAAAATCAGTTTCAATAGATATTCACATGATTTTGGTATATGGCAATCAAGTGAATTAATCAAAATATAAAGTTATGAGAGTTAACTAAATACAGGCTTAGTGTATGGCAGATAGAAGATATCTTATCTAATAAAAGAGTAATATGCAAATTGACTGTACCTCCCACAAGCCACACCCACCATCCACTCAGAGAGAATATGCAAATTAACCCAAACAAGATGGCTATGGCCACAGAGAGAGCAGGAGGGAGGTTTGGGTTGCCCCTAGTGATGGGGGAATACAAGCACCCAGGCTTCCGCTTAAGGCAACAAAGTTTCAATGGTTGTGCAGCAGAAGGCTTGGCTCCACTCTGGCTAAAAATTTCAATTGTAGAAGATAAATAAATCCCAGATACCAGGGTCTCTGCTTGGGTTTCCAGGGGGTGTGGCTGGCCTGCAAATTACCACAGGTCCCTCACCCAGGCCACTCCATGCCCAAGGGATGCCCCACCCTGATCCAGGACACCTTCAGGGCAAACCAGCAGGCCCCCACCCATGCACCAGGCCTCTATCCTATCTAATAAAAGAGTAATATGCAGACTGACCATCACTCCAACACACAAGATGACTGTCCCCATGTGGTCAAAAGATCTTACCCCCATGTGGACACAAGATGGCCATAACAAGATGGCCAGTAGGGAAGGGCAGTTGGGAGGGACCAGGCCTGCAAGGGAGGACAGTTGGGGGTGATCAAGCCTGCAGGGGAGGGAAGTTAGGGGTGACCAGAACAGCAGATGAGGGAAGTTGGGGGTGACCAGACCTGCAGGGAAGGGCAGTTGGGGGAGGACCCAGGCCTGCAGAGGAAGGCAGCTAGGGGTAATCAGGCCTGCAGGGGAGGGCAGTTAAGGGCAAATAGGCTGGCAGGGGAGCAGTTAGGCATCAATCAGACTGGCAGGGGAGTGGTTAGGGTTGATCAGGCTGGCAGGCAGAAGCAGTTAGGGGCAATCAGGAAGGCAGGCAGGTGAGCAGTTGGGAGCCAGCAGTCCTAGATTGTGAGAGCAATGTCCGACTGCCCATTTAGGCCCGATCCTACCTAGATCGGGCCTAAATGGGCAGTCACAGATCCCTCAAGGGGTCCCCAGATTGGAGAGGGAGCAGGCTGGGCTGAAGGACACTCCCATCGCCCCCATGCACAAATTTCATGCACTGGGCCCCTAGTAACATATGAAAGGAAGCTAAACATAATTCTTGAATTTTTATTTTCTTGGTGGTTTCATTACCATACAATAACATTCAATTTCTGAATAACTGAAGAGATTAATGCATATAACTTTAGCTTGTGAATTACTCAGAAAGCTATTCAGAATCTAAATGTTATAGCTGGTCTCTCATTTTCACTGTCTAATAAATGTGTTTACAAGTAAATAAATGAGTTTATAGATTCCATATAGCAGCCTAATCATGTGCTCCCACTTTATGCATTCATTCATTCATTTAATAATATTTACTGATCTACAAAGAGTCAGGCTCTATACTAAATGAGAACATGAGTAAGACTTACACATCCCATGCACCCATGGAATTTACACAGTAGTAGAAAAAGGGGAATTAAGCAACCATATTTTTTATTACAAATAATTAAGTAGATGATATTAGCTATGGAAAAAAAAAGAATAGAGAAATGGGATGTTACTTTAGATAAGAAGGTCAGCAAAAGGTCCCAGAAGCTGATAATTAGTTTATACATACCAACAGTTGGAAGCATTAAAGCACATGAAAAATAGAAATAACTCTTCAGTACAGAGTTTAATATAGTTGTAAGGAAGAAAATAATTGGGTATGAATAATGTTAGCTCCCAGAGAGGTATAATTTAGACTGAAACCTAAAGGATAAGAAGGAGCAGGCCAGGGCTGGAGAGGAGCATTCCAAACTGTGGAAACACCAAATGCAAATGCCCCGAGGCAGGGAGGGTTTCTAGGACTGAGGACAGTGGGGATGACAGGTCAACTGTGTAAGGGAGAAGGTGGCAACAGAGGAGGTGGGAAAGCTAGGTGGAAGCCAATATCGAGGGTTCTTTCAAAACCAAAATAAGAAGCTGATATATTATTCCAAGTACAAGTTGAGGTTTTAATACTGAGGAGTGACACAACCTGATTAACATTATTCATAGAGACTTGGATGGTGCTCTGTAGAAAATAGGTTCTTAGCTGTTTGGGGTACCCTGAGACCTTCTGTCAGTCCAGTGAGTGCTATGAATCCCTTACCCAAATATTATTTTTAAATGCATAAAATGTATAGAACTACAAAAAAAACTAATTATATTGAAATTCATTTCTATCAGGAGCCTGTGCAGGCCAAGGGTCCAGGCTTAAGACCTCCTGCTAGTAAACATGAGTTAAAAGGCTATTGCAATGGATAAAGAGAGAAATGGATGACTTCAAGAAAAACTTGGGGTTCTGGATTCTACCTTTTTAAGGTAGGTGAAATTCTGATCATGGATAAAATGTTTGTGGTGTGCATGTATGTGTTTTCTCTTTTTAATCAGTCAAACTTCTCTGAATTAAATATTCATTTATTTTCAAAAGAAAGACATTTTTGTCATATGGGACACAAAATTTTAAATGAGATAACTTTTCTAATAGAGGTTATTCTATCGGCAATCATTCACTCTGTTAACATTAGCTGATTATTATGATAAACAATGATAAGTACAGCTAGCATTTATTTAATACTATGTTCCACACACTAAGCTATGTCTAGTTCTACTGAATAATCATCTTTTAAAAATATTTTAATTGATTTTTAGAGAGGGAAGAAGAGAGAGAAAGAGAAACATTGATATGAAAGCAAAATCTACAGTCAGCCTTCTGCACACCCACTACAGGGGCCGAGCCCAAAACCCAGGCATATGCCCTGACCAGGAATGGAATTGTCACCCTTTTGGTGCATAGGATAATGCCCAAGCATCTGAGCCACACTGGCCAGGGCGGAGTAATCATCTTCTTTTGCATGTAGAATAAATGATATAAATGATGGTATACTGCCTCTTCATTGCTTAAGTTTAGGGACAGAACTTCAAGTATTTTAAAATAGAGTAATGTATATATGTATATATATTATACACAGACACGTCAATAGTTGGAAACATTAATGTACATGAAAAATAGAAATAACTCTTCAGTAATGAGTTTAATATATCTGTAAGGAAGAAAATACTCAGGAATGCATAATGTCAAGGACATACTCAGTGAAGAAAAAGAGTTTATATTCTGTCTAGGTTAGAAAAATGCTCCAGTCTAACGTTTAACTAGTAGATGGGTTTAAATATCTGTGCAACTCTTAGTATTTATTTTACCTTTTACATTTTATTTTATTTTTAATATCAAGATATATTCACATTTGGAAGGACATATTCTTATTATCTCTAATGAGATTTTTAGTAAATGTATTGAATATAAACAACTATTGTGTTTCCTTTTTTTTCTGTAAGAAATATTTCAAGCTGAAGATCTTAGTCACATAATTAAAAGGACTAATTCCATACAATCCTTGAATCTGTCTATAGAAATAGAATTCTTAAAACATAATCACAAAAGGGAATATGATGCCCATTGAATTTCATATTATGTTCAGTTGAACTGTTGTGTTTCACAAACAAATTTAATTTTAATTATGAAGAATGATTCTTTGTGTGTTTGTGTGTTTGTGGGCATGTATAAGTATAGACAAATCATCTCTGGCACTAGGGAAGTTGAGGATAGAGAAGTAACCCTTATATTATGTTAAATCAGAGAAATAATTGCACTTGGCAGTTTTGTTTGCAGAATGCAGCAAAGGCTGAAGGCTTTGTACAGTTCAAAAGAGCACATTCCACAGATACAGCAGTTGTTAGTTGCCTGCAGGGACTGTCAGAATTGGAGGTGGGGGTGGAGGCCTGTATTAAAAGAGCCTAGGCTTCTCGGGCTGTGTGTCTTAAAAAAATAAATAAATACACTTTTTGAATAGTTGTTTCAAATTAGCTTTATAGCGTTAAAGTGTATTGTAAATATAGCACTTTTGCACAATTTTTAAAATCTTTACAATAATCAGTTGACATTCCTGTTTAGCCTTTGCTGTCCCATGCTCTTTAATCATTTGTTTTTAGATTAAGGTTTAAATGCTAAGCAATTTCAACAGGTTAACTTAAGGCTCTTAGGAGAGCCTTCTTTCACTGAAAATATGCCAAAGGCTTTTTCAGCTGGCCTGTCATGATTTGTGCTGAAATAACATATATCATTTCCCTACAGAATAGGCAAGTTATAGTTTCCACTGTTTTTTAACTGAAACAATTTAGCGGAAAGTTCTCTGAACACTGTACACTGTAGTAGGTAGGAAGGACAGATATAAAATAACATTACTAAGTTTCTTGAGATGTCTAGTTGGTATATTATGTGTGTGCTTTATATTGTTTATATCAACTTTTGACAAAGCATATCAACATAATTTTGTTTAATATATTAGGTTAAAATGCTAATTAGTGATGCTGTGCTATAATTTTTAGTAATAGGGATAGTGCCCAAAGCCTTCCTCAAAATATATAGAGGTGAAATAAAGGAAGTTGCCATCTTCAACTTTGAAAGCTTGTAGCCTCCCAGAAGAGCTGTGCTTCACTGGATCTTGAAGGGCAGTAGGGGTTCATCTACCACATAAGCAGAACTGCACTTTCTAAACAAAGGGAATAGAAAATTCAAAGAGGTATGGAGAGCAAGATATCTTTGGACAATCACAACACAAAGAGCAGTTTTAAAATATTTTAGGTTGTAGAAGATTAGGCTGAAAGAAGGCTGATATGGATGTTATACTTTGATGCTTAATTTTATATATATTAATTTACTTGGGTAAAGGCTTAAAAAAAAGAGAGACATAATTACCAAGTTGGAAATCTTAAGATCATCCTGATCTTTTACTCCATTCATCTATTATAAAGTTCTAAAGAAAAACAATATGCACAAAATCCTACATGGCACAAAAGAACTTAAATCCATGAATTAATGAAACTAAGCCAGAGTAGGTGAAGTAAGAAAGAAGTCAGAAACATAATCTATAGCTAAAGATAAAGAGCCAAAAAGGTGACATCCACTATAATGCCAATGTATTTTAAATGTACTACATGGTCTAGCATAGATCTTCAATGTACCTGTAAGCTGTTCAGGGAATCAATCAGGATTTTGTTCAATGATTCCATTCCTGTCTTATAAAAAAGGAAACTGATCCAGAAATTTAAAAAATTATGCAAAAGGAGAAATCGCACAGGAGTTACACTACAGAAAAAATTCTCAAAACCGATAATAATATCTGTATCTCCTTCAGAGTAAACTTGCAAAATTTGTATTTCTAGATTTTTTAAAGGTATATGGGAACCCAAAGAACTCTTATACAGATATTGTTTTCTTTTTTTTTAATGCCAATGAATTACTTTGGGCTTAATTAGGCAATACCATTTTCTTCAAGCAAACTTAAAAGATGTTAACTGCTCAAACATTATAAAGTCTTAATTCTCATTTCAAAGGACTGCACCTGATGGCAAAAGATTAACATTCATCTTATACTAAGCGTAACTAGGCAATGTCCTTTTCTGAAAGATAAATTTAAAATAAATTCATTTACCAAATATTTATTTAATGTGGGTTGTGTATGAACACTACTCTAGGCACTGGGGACCCAGGGTTAAATAAGGAATATAGAAGTTTATATAATACTGCATAATAATTATGGGAGTGGAAAATTTATGACACTGATACTCAAAATCAGGTGGAAAACAAAAATTATTTTCAAGTAAAGTGTTTGCACATAAATATATACATTTATACTCATCTTCATAATGAAATTGAGAAATGTTTCTTAAACCACTTCAATTCATGATTTATAGAGATTTAAGTTCAAATATATCTAGATTTATAATAATATATCTAACAAATTCAATCTCAGATCACTTTAACCATGAGAAAACTTAGTACAAACAGGAATGAGGTAAAAATATTATTTTAAAACTACACAATAAAAACAAAACTACCTTTGCACAAGTCTGCTAATAACCAGTTAAATATAAAGGATTTTGTAAAATTAAGCAACTGGCGATAATTGAGTACTCAGATAAAATTTACCTGTATAAATTTACATTGAAAAGTTTGAATGGAATTTTTAGTTAAAATTTGGTTTCTTAATTCAAAACATATTTGTTGGTGAAGAGAAGTCTGTATTGATGCCCATAATAAAGAAGAGAAAATGATAGTTGAATGTTGATTGCTGCTGGCATGTCACTGGAAGGTAATGACCCCAGGGTTACCTACTACAGGAACTGGCTGCTAGTACAATGTAGAAGCTGCTGTGTAGTGGCTGATTCCACAGAATAGAATTCAGTTCAGTGGGGCTTTGGTGCTTGCCCAGTCTGATCCTTCAGGATGTCGCTCATGGAGGTAGTTGGCTTGTAATCCAGTGTGGTCCAAAGCTGTCCACCAAGGACACTGGCCTGGTACATTACAGGAGGTGCAGACCAAGGTCTTCCACCACCTGTGCCCTTCCCGGGACCATCTAACATGAGCTGAAGAGAGATCTGAAGATGGCTGCCATTAGTGCCAGCCCTGGGGCCACTTAGCAAGAGTTACAGGGGCATGCTGAGGCCAGATGCTGCTTGTTGTGAAATTTTAGAAATGTTTGGAATATGAGCCAAGAGATGGTGTTTCTATGGAAAAACTATTGGGCACGGATTTGGTGGGCCTGCTCTTTGAGTGGGGCAGTCTCAGAGAATTACCAGAGCAGAGGAAACAGTGTTATCCAGGTTGATGGAAACCCAGATGTACCTGCCTGCTGGCTCTGTGGGACTTCTGTATGGGAGAAAATGGCCTCTCCAGCCCTAGTTCTGATCCCAAACAATTCAGTGCCTCCCCATATGTCCCTGGTGCCTTTCAAGCTACTACCCTAGCATTAGAGCTCAGAGAGAGTGAGTCAGAGTAAGTCATTGCATTGACCTTTAAGAGGAATGCATGGGACTCCACAAGCCCTCCATCTCACTCAGCCACAGTCTCCCCTGGTTTTATAGGCAGATGCTATGGGAACTTCTTTTCCTGGCACTGGAGCCCTTGGCTAGGGGTTTAGTGGGACTCTTCACTTTTTACGAGTGGGAGATCAAAGCCAAGCTATCCTTTCTGATTCTTAACCACCACATGTGAGAGTGGGACCAGCTCATTTTGTTTTGCAGCTCTGCCACTCTTACCAGTCTCAGTGTGGCTTCTTTCTAACTTTAGTTATAGGACTTCTGTTCAGCTAGATTTTAGGAAGCTCTGAATTATGGTTGTTCTGTAGTTTGGTTGGAATTTTGATGTGGCTGTGAGAGGTTCAGAGTACCTAGTTTACCTATGCACCACCATCTTAACTGGAAACACAATCTTGATTTTTTTATCATAAGTGGCATTACGTATTGAGAAAGTTTGAAATATTTATATAATTTAATTAATAGATCTACACATTTCTGACATTCTTCTTGAATATTTGATCGTAAGCAAAATGGCAAATTGGCACCAAAATTTGCTTTATTGTTTCCATTGAGTTTTACAAAAATAGCATGTAGTTATTGTAATTTTTAGTAACTAATACCAAGATATTTGTCTTTTCTAGTAGGTGTGGGGACATCATCAATGTTGGTAGAATGGCCAAAGCAAAACCTCTAATCTAGATTGTTAAATTTTACACTATTAGTGAGGAGAATCAACAGTTTTCTCACTAGGAAGTTATCTAGTTTATTTCTTGCCATTATTTTATTTTTATAATTGTCATTTTTCTCATTGCCATTTTTCTCCAGATCCTTAATTACTCTTGATCTACTAATCAACTCCCAGTTTCTTTCTTCAGATGAGAAATGTATATTGCAACACAGAATTTTTTTCAGTCACTATCATTTCCATCATAGGGGTGCCAGAAAGGGAAGAGAGAGAGCAAAAATTAAAAATTTATTTGAAAAACTAATGGCAAAAAACTTCCTCAAAAAGTACAGGTAATTCCAAACAAGGTAAATCAAAATAGGCTCACACCAAGACACATCATAATCAAAATGCCAAAGTTAAATACAAAGAGAATCTTAAAAGCATTAAATCAAAAGCATTTAGTTACCTCCAAGGAAGCTTCCATAAGGCTACCAGATAATTTCTCAATAGACATTTGGCAGGCCAGAAAAGATTGGCACAAAATATTCAAAATGATGAAAAGCAAGGACCTACAAGCAAGATTATTCAACGTAGCAAAGCTAGCATTTAAATCAAAGGAGAGATAAAAAGCCTCCCAGACAACAAAAAGCTAGAGTTCAGCACTACCAAAACAGTATCACAAGAACTGTTAAAGGGTCTTCTGTAAGAAGAAGAAGAAAAAAAGATAAAAAATATAAATAATGAAATGACAATAAGTACCATGTCTATCAACAATTACTTTAAATGTAAATGAATTAAATGTTGTGATAAAAAAATACAGTGACTAAATAGACAACAAAACAATACTCTTTTAACTGACAGATACACATAGACTGAAAATAAAGGGATACAAAAAGATATTACACGAAAATAAAACAAACAAAAAAGCTGTGGTAGCAATGTTTATACCAGACAAACCAAGAGGCTAAAGAGACAAAGGAGGACCCAACAATTTCATTCTGGTTACATATCTAAAGAAAACCAAAACACTAAATTAAAAAGACATATATATTCATATTTTTATTGCACCATTGTTCACCATGGCGAAGATATGGAAACAACCTTGGTGTATATCAATAGATGAATGGATAAAGAAATGTTACATATATACAATGGAGTATGATTCAGCCATGAAAAATAATGAAATCTTGCCACCTGAAAAAACATGGATGGACCGGATCCCTAGAGGACATTATGCTAAGTTAAGACAGATAGAGAAATACAAATGCCAGATGATTTCATTCATGTGGAATCTAAAACACAAAATAAACAAAAAAGTATAACAGAAACAGACTCATGTATATAGAGAACATTTTGAGGTTTGCTAGATGAAAGGGCATGTTGTGGAGATGGGTAAAAAAGTTGAAGGGATTTAGAAGTACAAATTGGTAATTACAGAATAGTCACAGGGATGTAAAGTACAGCATAGGGGATATAATCAATAATATTGTAATAATTATTTATGGTGTCAGTTGGGTACTAGATTTATTGAGGTGATCACGTCATCTACCGAATAAAAGAATAGCATGCTAATTGACAGTACTTTCACAATGCCCACCAGCCAATCAGGAATGAGTATGCAAATTAACCCAACAAAATGGCTGGTTAATTTGCATATGTAGGTGCCGAGCGGCTGGGGCAGGACAGGATGCTTCACAGATGTTCCACACCATCCCAGCCCAGCCGCTCTGGGCCTCTGGGCAGTGTGAGAAGGCAGAAAGGTGGCTCTGGGCCAGAGCTGAAAGGTGGCTCCAGCCAGAACAAAGGCAGTACCAGCAGTCAGGGAAAAGAAGGCCCATTTTTTTTTTCTTTTAATATATTACATTGATTTTTTTTTTACAGAGTGGAAGGGAGAAGGATAGAAAGTTAGTAACATCAATCAGCTGCCTCCTGCACACTCCCTACTGGGTATGTGCCTGCAACCAAGGTACATGCCTTCTTTGATCAGAATCAAACCTGGGACTCCTGTGTCTGCAGACCAACACTCTATCCACTGAGCCAAACCAGCTAGGGCGGAAGGTCCATTCTTGCACACATCTTCATGCATTGGGCCTCTAGTAAGTTATATAATTGCCTAATCACTGGGTTATATATTTGAAATTCATATAATGTACATCAGCTGTTATTTAAAAAGAAAAAACAATGATCAATATATATGCAATGACTATTATGCAGCTCTGCATGGTGACGCCGGGGTCAGGACCCTCAGCTCCAGCCTACATATGGGCAATCTATTGAGGAGCACCAGATGGGTGGGTGGGTGGGGCCTACCTCTTTGGAGAGATTGATCGCAGGGTTCCTGCACTGTGAGAAGTCACAGACCAGGCTGGGGGACCCACCCCCACGTGCACAAATTTCATGCACTAGGCTTCTAGTCCTATATAATAAAAGACTAATATGTAAATAGACCGAACGGTGAAACAACCAAACAACTGGTCTCTATGGCGGATGCTGACCACCAGGGGGTTGTGCGCAGAACATAGTGGGCATCAGCCACGGTGAGGTGGTGGAGCAGGTAAGTAGGGGCACCACACCAAGGCAGGGCACTGGTTGCTGTCATCGGGGTGAGCTCTGGTGGTACCTGAGAATTCTTTGCTCCTGTGTGCTGCAGTCCTGCGAGTGCTCACCCTGCTGCCACCACTGGCCCTGCTCAGACCTACTGCCAGTGCCAGAGCTGCCACTTGCACTCACTGCCCTGATGGCTCTGCAATGTCAGTGGGTGCGAGTGGCAGCTGCAGCCCTGATCACCCCTGAGGGCTTCTTTACCTCCCCCTGCTCCTGAGGGGCAATTGGGGAAGCAGCTGCCAATTGCTGCGCACCATCAGCAGGTGGGGCCAGCACCATCAGCATGTGGGAGCAGAGGTGGCAAGAGCAGGACTGTGTGCAGACAAGGGACCAGGGACTGTGGCAGGAGGGTCTAGGCAGGGGCATGGAGGATGGGCCAAGACCCGCTCCTGTGCCCACCACAGCCTCGTGGCCCACAGTTCCTTTCAAGGTGCACAAATTCATGCACAGGGCCTCTAGTTTATAATAAAACTGATGTGTATGATTTATCACTTCATGGTGGTATAATACTATTAGAGAGAAATTTAGGAATACATTATAAAAAATAAAGATGTGGTGTTCTGAAATATAAATATTCTAGTTCAAGTTATAGCCTTAGAGTAACTCTCAAATGTGTACAAAAATGATAAATACAGATTTGTTCATTGCAGTACTGTTTGGAATAATAAGCAATGGAAAACAAGCAAATTGTTCATCTATTGAGGAAGGGATTTAAAAAAATCATGTTTTGTTCAAACTATGGAACATAGAGTAGTTAAAAATAATTATTACCCACCAAAATGGCAAAAATGAGGAAAAAAACTAACAATATTAGTATTGGCAAGATATTGAACAACTTGAACTCTCAGATATTGAAAATGCGAGGCGGGGGGGGGGGGAATAAATTGGGACAGCTACTTTAGAAGACTGCTTGAAAGTGTCTATTGTTTACACTATGACAGAAATAATCTAAGATACAGACACTAATCTGACACAATTAAATAGATATCCTATGATACAAAAATTCTACTCCTAGTTACACAAATATGTAAAAGACATGTACAAGAATCTTTAGAGTAGTATTATTCCTATCCTATAGACCATGAAAACAACCATTTTATTTCTATTATTCCCAAATAAAATGGAAATAAATAAATAGTGTTATATTCATGTAATGAGGTACTAGGTAGCACTCAGGATAAACACTTAACTACACAAAATAACATGCAGGAAGCTCATAAACTTAATATTAAGAAACAGATGCCACACACACAAACTATGATTAATGATTAAATGATTCTATTTATATAATGTTCAAAAATAGACAAAACTCTCCTAGTTATTAGAGGTTAGAATATGGTTTAACTGGTAGGGGATTGGAAAAGATAATAGCTAAAAGTTGAAAAAAGAATAGGAAGCCACTTCTTGAGTTGGGAACTCATTATACAGATGTGTTCGTTTTATGAAAATTCATTAAGTTGTATATTTATGATTTTGGCAGTTTTCTAAATGTAACTTCAAAAATCATAAATTTACTTTAAGCACTTCAATAAATGCTTACTTAAAAGAAATATGGTTCTATTCAGTGTGGCTCAATGGATAAAGCATCAGCCAATGGACTGAAGGGTCCCAGTTTTGATTCTGTTCAAGGGCACATGCCCGGGTTGTGCATTCTATTCCCAATTTGAGCATGTAGGAGGCTGCTGACACTGATTCTCTCTCATCACTGATGTTTCTCTCTCTCACTCTCTCTCCTTTCCTCTCTGAAATCAATAAAAATATATGTTTAAAAAAAAACACAAAAGAATAAGGCCTGCATGTATCAACATAAATAAATCTCTTAAACATTCTTTTGAAAGAAATATTTTTTTCAGAAGGGCAGGTTTTATACAATGCCACTTATATAAATTTTAAAATCACAGAAAACAAAAGTGTAAAAATATAAACAGCACTTACAGTATAATAAATATTTCCAGAGAGAAAAAGAGTCAAGATCAGAGCACACAGCTTCTACTATGTTTGTGGCATTATATTTCTTTAAAAAGAGAGAGAGTGGGATCTGAAGAAATACAACAATATTAAAAAATAAAAGTCTTAAAGCTATTACTTGGGATTCCAGTGTAAAGAGTATCTTTAAAATTAAATGTCAGTGAAAATATTCCTAACCAATGTGTCCGAAGATTAACAAATGCTTTTTTATAGTTTCAGTTAATTTAATGATCGATGGGTGTTTATTTTAGGTGAAGATTTTAGCTGTTGACACATATAACACCTTTCAGACAAACTTAAAATATGCTACATATATAGAAAAATGGTATACTCTTATCTGAAAAAAATATAATTTAGGTATATATTTAGGTAAAATATAATTTAGGTATTTTAAGTTGTACAATAATGAAATCATTAAAGATTTAAGAGAGTTCAACAAAAATGACCCTTAGGTCATAGCAATGGAGAATATATACCTTCAAACGATTATTTAACACTTGACCCAAGACTATTCCCTTGCTCCTTTGTGAAGCTCCACAGGGCTATAATCAAAATGGGGCTTATAAGTAATGAGATAGAACTGTCAATTCTACAAAGCTAGGTCATTGATATACCCATTAAAAAATAGCCCAGTCCAGGAATAGTCAGTCCCCTTGTCCCAGATATCACTTTGGGTCATTAATTTGAAAGTGTACTCAGTGGGCAACTAAATAAATAGTCCTTCAAAGATATTTGGTGGTTACCATCTATCTATTTTGTGTTTAATAAGTTTTGTCTTAACCATATTGTCTTTAAAACCTGAAGAGGCACAGAAAAAAGACAAGCAAATATACAATTTACTTTTATTATTTAAGTTAATCATTTAAAGCCAAGAGGTCAGGCTTTCTTGGTAAACACTTAGCTTAATAGATTGTATCCTTGTTTTTAAGCATTCTGCTTCTTTTTACAATCCTCCCTGTAGTGTCTGAGAACAGCTAATTAGTTAGAATTTGAAGTAGTCATTAGCAGTCACAAGACACAAATTCAGATAAGATATTTAGGCGAGATATACAATCTGCTTTTGCTAAAAAGCCTACATCAGTACAAGAGAACATGGAACATTACAACTCATTTTGTTGAATTACTAGTCTACAAAGATTCAAATCAGTTATGAAGACAGCTGTACAAAGCTGACCCAAGAAATTAGTGTCTTGCTATTTAGTGAAAACTAAATCACATGAACTTCAATTTTCTAGAAAGATTCAACTCTTACTTTGCAATTTTTGTCTTATTAAAACTGACATATCTCTTTTAAGATATTTAATAAATATATTATTTTGTTTGCCATAGTCCCACATATCTTCTTAAGTTGACCTCACCACATTTTTTTTTAAACTCTCATCAAACTGTAGTGTATAATTCTCTGAATTACACACTGAAGAAAGAAAACACTTCTATTGTCTGGTGATAATTTGTAAAAACAAAAAACAAAAAAATCATAAATATTCTTTAGGTCTTCTTTTAAGAATTTATAAACATTCCAGGTAAGTTAATATAAACTTATAGAAATACTAGGGCACAAAATAATAACATTTCAGATATTTTCATGTGGTGATGGAATCCATATTTTCTAAATTCCAGAATTAATATACCTTTTAGAAAAGTTCCCTGATTTGGAATTTAACAAATAGAATAAATGGCTACATATTGTACATTGCCATATCTAATGCATACATCTCTATTGTAAAAACCCCTTGGTCATGACACCATCATGGCAGAACAACAAAAGACCGGGCAACAGAAGGCTGTGTGCGCAACGAGGAACTTGTCTTTAGGTCCCGCCTCCCACCTAGCACAGTGGGAGTCAGTCTGGGTCCTGCCAGCACAGCAGGTCTGAGTCTCATGCCATATTGTGTGCTGGAACTCTTGCTGATAATAAAAAAGAGTTAAATTTCTAAGAATCTAATCAAAATTTTAATGAAACATTAATCACACTAATAGAAGACCTGCTGTATTAAAGACAACCAATTACCTAAACTGCTAAGAATCTATATATATAAAAGCCCAGCGACCGGAACAGTGAAATGACCAGAATGACAGAAACGACCTGTGGCTATGATGTGCCCTGCAGCAATCAACCAGCCTGATCCGGGCCCCAATCAGCCCCCTCCCCAGGGTATCCTGACCCCAATCGAGGATGGGACTGGCCAGCCAACCTCCTAAAGCTCTGCACCCAGACTGGCCCCAACCCAAATCAGCCCCCAACAGCTCAATCAGGGGCAGGGCCAGCTAACAAACTGCCTGCTGCCTCTCCCACCCTGCCAACCCAAACTGATGAGCCCTCATCGAGGCAGGGCGACTGGACCCCACCCAGGCACAACAAATTCGTGCATGGGGCCTATAGTATATACATATACATAAAGATATAGTGGTAGTTATAGAGATATATAGAGATGGATATAGAGAGAGAAAGGGACACAGATAAATATATATCTATAGGCACATAAACACATACATAAATGCACACACACTTATTTATACACACAGAATCTTATATACAGAGAGAGTAAAGGGCAAAAGAGACAATTAATATTAATTAAGTGTCTGCTATATGCCAGTTTTTTTTTATGTTTGAACATTTAACTTCATATAATATGCTAATTAGACTGGGAGACTTTCCTGGACATCCTTCTAGATAAAACCATGGTGGTGGGGCTGAGATAGAGGTGGTTAGGGGCGATCAGGCCAAGAGCGGAGGGCAATTGAAGGTGTTCAGGCTGATGGGGGTTGGGGGGAGCAATTGGGGGCAAGTAGGCTGGCAGAGGGGGGCGAGCAGTTGGGGATGAAAAAAATTTTTTCAAAGGCGATCTTACTTAAGATCAAATTTTAGAAAAATATGTAGCAAAGCAAACATCTGAATCCAGTCCATAATTTTTTGCAAAAAACAACAAAAAAAAAATAAAATAAAATATGGTCTCTTACCTCCATGGTATGCTTAAAATAGATTTTAAATAAAATATAAGTATTGCTTTGCAAATATTTTCTTCCAGTTTTTGACTTGTCTTTCCATTCTCTTAACAGTGTCTTTGTCAGAGCACAGGTTTTTCATTTTAATGAAGTCCACTTTATAATTTGCTTTTTCATGGATTGTGCTTTTTGTGTTTGATCTAAAAAGTCACCATCAAACTTAAGGTTCTGACTTTCTCCTATCTTATCTTGCAGCCATTTTATAATATGGAATTTTATAGTTAATTTTATGCTCTATATTGAATGCATTTTTATAAAAGGTATAAGGTTGTGTCTAGATTTATGTTTTCATATATATCCAATTGTTATATTATCATTTTTAAATTTATGTTTTTTTTTCTTTTTATTGAATTTACTAGTGGCTCAGTGCCCGAAATTCATGCATAGGGGTAGGTGGGGGGAGAGAGTTGTCCCTCAGGCTTCCACCCACTCCAATCTCAGACCCCTCAGGAGATCACCAGCAGTTGGTACATCCCTCTCACAATCCAAGACTGCTGGCTCCTAACCATTCACCTGCCTGCCTGCCTGATTGCCCCTAATCACTCTGTCTGTTGGCCTGCTTGCCCACAACTTCTCCCACTGCCAGCCTGATTGTCTCCAACTGCCCCGCACTGCTGGCCTGCTTATCCCAAACTGCCCCCCCCTGACAGCCTGCTTGGCCCCAATTGCTCCCCCCTGTCAGCCTGATCACCTTCAACTGCCCTTCCCTCCTGGCCTGATCGCCCCTAACCACCTCTACCTCAACCTTACCACCATGGCTTTGTCTGGAAGGATGTCCAGGAAGGTCTCCCAGTCTAATTAGCATATTAACCTTTTATTAGTATAGATAGAGGCCTGGTGCACAGGTGGGGACTGGTTGGTCTCCCTGAAGGGAGTCCCTGATGAGGGTGGGGTCTTTTGGGGGACAGGGTCAGCCTAGGTGAGGAGTCTGGGGCAGTTTGTAGGCTGGCCATGCCCCCATCAGGGTGGGGTCCCCACTAGGGGCAATGCCACCCTAAGAGAGGGGTTGGGGTGGTTTTCAGGCTGGCCACGCCCCCATCAGGGTGGAGGTCCACACTAGGAGGCATAGTCAGCCTGGGTGAAGGCTTGAGGGCCGTTTTCAAGCTGGCCACATACTTTTGGGGTGTGGGTCCCTGCTGGGGAGGATGGCTGACCTTGGTGAGGAGCTGATGGCCATTTGCAGGCTTGCCAAGCCCCCATTGGGGTGAGGCTCCCTGTGGGATGCATGGCCAACCCAGGCGAGGGCCATTTGGAGGCAGTTTGCAGGCTGGCCAAGTCCCCTGCTTTGTCCAGAAGGACTTCCGAGAAAGTCTCCCGGTCTAATTAACATATTATTATTTTATTAGTATAGATTGGGTGACACTGGTTAACAAAATTATTCAGATTTCAGATGCACATTTCCACAACACATCACCTGAATACTGTTTTGTGTGTTTACCACCCCAAGTCAAGTCTCCTTCCATCACCATTTATCACCCAACTATCCTTCACCTGTCCCCCGACTCACACTTTTTTCCAGGTCCATAAGTTTTTTTTTTCATTTTTTCTTAAACCCTCCACCTCCCCGCTAGATTCTCTCCATCCCTACAAGCTGTCAGCCTACTCTCTGTCTATGGGTCTGTCTCCTATTTTGCTTGGTAGTTCATTTTGTTCATTAGATTCTACATATAAGTGAAATCTCATGGTACTTGTCTTTCTTTGTTGGGTTTATTTCACTGGCATAATACTCTCCATGCTGTCACAAAGGGTAAGGCTTTCTTTCATTCTCTATTAAATTACCTTTGCTCCATTGTCAAAGATTAGTTGACTATACTTGTGTAGGTCTATTTTTGGGCTCACTACTCTGTTTCAAAGATTTTTCAGTTCTTTCATCAATATCATATTGTCTTGATTTCTGTAGATTTATAAAAATTCTTGAAGTTGGGGCCTGTCAGTCCTGAGTTTGTTCTTCAAAATATTGTTGGCTATTCTGGGTCTTTTGTCTTTCTATATAAATTCAAGAATTGGTTTGTTAATAATAACAAAATAATTTGATTAGATTTTATTGGAATTGTGTTGAATCTGTAGATCAAGTTAAGAAAAATGAATATCATAACCATATTGAGTGTGCTGATCCATGGGCATGGATATATCTCTATTTGTTTAGATTCTCTTTGATTTTCTTTCATGGGAATTTTGTAATTTTCCTAATATTGATGCTATCCATATTTTGTTAGATTTATACCTAAGTTTCTTTTTTTGTGCTAATATAATAGTATTATATTTTTTATTTCAAATCCCAGTTGTTCATTGCTGATATATGGAAAAGCAACTGCCTTCAGTATATTACCTTTTGTTTCTGCAATTTCTCTATAACTATTTACTAGTTACAGGAGATTTCCTTGGTTGACTCTTGGGGACTTTCTACATAGGCAATCATGCTATCTGCAGAGAGTTATATTTCTTTTTTCTGAATCTGTATGTCTTTTATTCCTTTCCTTATCTTATTTCTTTAGCTAGGACTTCCAGTTTATGAAGTAGGCAGAAGAGATATCTCTGCCTTGTTCTTGTTGCATAGAAGAAAACATCTAGTTTTTCATCAGTGGCCTTTCATAAAGTAAATATCCACATAGCCACCAGCCCAATGAATAAACAAAATATTGCTGAAACACCAGAGCTATAGGAACCTCCACTCCAATTTCTACCATTTACCTACAATTTAACCATTATCTTTACTTTCGTTGTAGCTACTTCTTATACCACTAAACACTATAGTCTAGTTTTGGAATTATATAAAAAGAAATAATACAGTTTTATTATTTTGTATCCAGGTTGTTTGTGTTTTTGAGATTTGACCATGTTATTATTGTCATACTTTAGACATTATCATTACTGTAGAACAGAGGGACAGCAAAATTTTCTGTTAATAACAATATTTTCCAATCCTTCAACTTCAAACCAATAAATGAGAATTCACTACTAACCCATTGAACTTACATAACATTTTAAAGTTTATCTCACTTTTAAATATTAAAAAATAAAGTTTTAAACAATTTTTCATGTCAGTAAACTGAATAAAAATGTTTGTAATCTTTATCTAAGGTATACAAAGTTCAATAATAGCTAATTTTTGAACTGAACATCTAAGACCCAAGCCAACAACTTTTCTTTCTTATGCAGCTTCTGCTAAATTTAAGAATCCTAACTCACAATTATAGATTGACAAAATAGTCACAGTGTGGTTTTATCAGAATGTTTCAAACAATAAAATTAAACATGAATCTAGAAATGAAGGATTCTCACTGCAGACTACAATGTTATGGCAGACGCTATGTCAATTCTAATATCACATTCAAAACCTGTATACATTCATGATTCAATTTGGAGATAACTAGGGGAAATGTATGATTTGATTGCATTCAACTCTAATAAGTATTGATTCTCTACTGAATAATTTGGACTTTTTAAAATAAAAGCTATACTCTATCACTGATATTAGTTGTTAAGCAAAAGTTAGTTGTTAGTTAAGAGATTACCAAGTATCTTATCGCAAGGATGATGCACTAGGTAACTTCAAAAAAGGTGGTGTTGATAAGAAATATCTTTCCAAATAATTGTCCTAAAATAAATATTACCTTTATCACTCCTCCTCCTAATTCCTTTCTATCTCATTAAATATTTCTTATTGAAAATATTATATGTGTCCCCTTTTCCCCCCATTGACCTCTTCTGACCCACCTCAATCTCCTATTGTCAGTGTCCAAGGGTTATGATTATACGCAAACAAGTTCTTTGGTTGATCTCTTCTCACCCACATACCTTTCCCCGCCTTTCCTCTGAGATTCCACAATCTGCGCTGTGCTTCTATGTCTCTGGATCTATTTTGTTCATTATTTTATTGTGTTTATTAAAACCCACCAATGAGTGAGCAAGTGTGAAACTTATATTTTTCTGACTGGCTTATTTTACTTAGCATAATATACTCTAGGTCCCTTCATGTTGTCTCAAAGGGTAAGAGATTCTTCTTTTGCCATGGATTTCTGTGTGTTAAGTTTTATCCTGCTACATTGCTGAATTTCTTTATTAAATCTAGAAGTTTTTTGATGGAGTCTTTAGGGTTTCCTATGTACAATATTATGTCATCTGTGAATAATGACAGTTTTATTTACTCCTTTCCAATATGGATGTCTTTTATTTCTTCTTTGTATCTGATTGCTGTGGCTAGGACTTCCAGTACTATGTTGAATAAGAGTGGTAAAAGTGGACATCCCTGTCTGGTTCCTGTTCTTAGAGAAAATGGCTTTAGTTTTTGCCCATTGAATATTATGTTGGCTATAGGTTTGCCATATATGGCCTTTATGATTTTGAAATATGATCTGTCTATTCCTGTTTGCTCAGAATTTTTATTAAAAAAATGGGTGTTGAATTTTATGCATCTATTGATATGATCATATAATTTTTGACTTTCAATTTGTATATATGACAAATCACATTTATTGATTTGTGAATATTGTAGCAGCCTTATATCCCTGGAATACATCCCACTTCGTCATGGTGTATGGTATTTTCAGTATGTTGTAGGATATGATTTGCTAATATTTGCTCAGGATTTTAGAATCTATGTTCCTCAAGAATATTGGCCTGTAATTCTCTTTCTTCATAGTGTCTTTATCTGGTTTTGGAATTAGTATAATGCTGCCCTAGGGGGAAAAAAAAGCTTGGAAGTGTTTTTCCTCTTGGATTTTTGGAATAGTTTTAAGAAGATAGATGTTAGTTATTTTTGAAGATTTGGTAAAACTCCCCTGTGAAGCCCTCCAGACCAGAGATTTTGTTTGATGGGTGTTTGCTTATTACTGCTTCTATTTCATCAGTCATCAATGGACTATTCAGGTTTTCTAATTCTTCTTGATTCAGTTTTGGAATTTTTATTTTTTTTTATTTTTTAATAATTTGTCCATTTCTCCAAAGTTGTGTAGTTTCTTGGTATATAGTTGTTCATAGCATTTACTTACAATCCTTTGTATTTCTTTGGAGTCAGCTGTTACTTCACTGTTTTCCTTTCTGATTTTATTTGGTTATCTCTCTTTGTTTCTTGATGAGTCTGATCTGACCAGTGGTCGGCAAACTGTGGCTTGCAAGCCACATGTGGCTCTTTGACTCCTTGAGTGTGGCTCTTTCACAAAATACCACATACCCTAATTAAATTAATAACGATGTACCTACCTACATAGTTTAAGTTTAAAAAAAAATTGGCTCTCAAAAGAAATTTCAGTTGTTGTACTGTTGATATTTGGCTCCATTGACTAATGAGTTTACTGACCACTGAATCTGATTAATGGTTTATCAATCTCACTTATCTTTTCAAAGAACTAGCTCTTGGTTTCATTGATTTTTTGTAATATTTTTTTAACCTCTATGTTATTCATTTCTGCTATAATCTTTATTATTTCCTTCCTTCAATTTACTCTGGATTTTTCTTGTTGTACTCTTTCTAATTCTTTAAGTTGTATGGTTAAATAGTTTATTATAAACTTTTTTTTTTTTAGGAAAGCCTTCAGCACTATGAACTTCCCTCTGATTTCTTTCTTGATTTCTTTGATAACCCACTTATTAATAACATTCTATTTATCTCCATGTATTAGCCTTTTTTAAAAAAAATCTGGGCAGCACGTATTTCACCATCGATTTTGAGAGTTTTTACCATAGTTGATTTCTAATTTCATTCCATTGTGATTGAGAAGATGCTTAATATGATTTCAATCTTCTTGATTTGTAGAGACATTTGTTTTATCTTAATATATGATCTGTCTTTGAGAATAACCCATGTGCACTTGAGAAGAATGTATATTCTGCAGCATTGTGATGTAATGCTATATAAATTACAATTAAATCCATCTGAGCCAGTGTTTCACTTATAGTCTCTAACTCCTTGTTAATTTTATGTCTGGAAGATCTATCCAGAGAATTCAGTGGGGGTTGAAGTCCCTTAAGTATGACTGTATTGCTGTTGATCTCTCCCTTAAAGTCCTCTAGAAGATTTTAATATGTTGAATGCATATAAACTCTTGTTGAATTGATCCATTTAGTGGTATGTAGTGAACTTTATTGTCTCTTGTGATGGCCTTGATTTTGAAATCTATTTTGTCAGATACAAGTATTGCTACCCCAGCTTTTTTTGTTTGTTTCAATTTTCATGGAGAATTTTTTTCCATACTTTCACTCTCATCCTGTGTGAGTCTTTTGTTCTGAGTTGGGCCTCTAATAGACAGTATATAGTTGACAGTATCATGTTTTTGTCTTCATTCAGCTAAACTATGTCTTTGCATTGAAATTTTAAATCTAGTTACATTTAAGATTACTAGGTACTTATTTATTGCCATTTTAATTCTGTATGCATATGTTTATCTCTCTAATTCTTCTCATTACAGTAGACTTTTTAGCATTTCTTGCAGTGCTGGCTTGGTAGTGATAAACTCCTTTATCCTTTTTTTTGACTGGGCAGTACTTTTTTTCACCATCTATTTTGAAGGATAGCTTTGCTGGTACTCTTTCAATAGTAATCTTGGTTTCAGATCCTTGTTTTTTATTAACCTTTAATACTTCATGCCATTCACTTCTGGCCTGTGGAGTTTCTGATGAGAAATCAGCTGATAGCCTTATAGGAGTTCCTTTGTAGATAACAGTTTGCTTTTCTTTTGCTGCCTTTAAGATTCTCTCTTTGTCTTTAACATTTGGAACTTGAATTATACTGTGTCTAGGCATGGGCTTATTACTTGGGTTCTTCTTGCTTGAGATTCTCTGTGCCTCCTGAAATTGTGTAACTTTTTACTTCACCAGGTTAGAGAAGTTTTCTGCTATTTCTTCAAAGACATTCACTATCCCTTGCTCACTTTCTTCACCTTCTGGTACTACCATGAAAAACTGTTACATTTCCTGTTGTCTCACAGCTCCCACAAGCTGCCCTCCTACTTTTTAATTGTGTTTTTTTTTCTTTTTGGTTCTGTGATTGAGTGATTTTTCTCTACCCTGTCTTCTTACTGATCTGATCCTCAGCTTCCCCTAATCTGCTGTATATTCATTCCATATGTTCTTTATTAGTGCTCTGTCATTCTTTATAGTTATTATATCTTTTTTCATGTTGTTGAACATCTTTGCCATAAGTACCCTGAACTCTATGTCTGATAAATTATGATCTCCATTTCATTTAGCTTTTCTGGAGAATTCTCTTATTCTTTCATTTGGAGCTTTTTTTTGTTGTTGTTGTTGTTGTTTAGTTTTCTTTTCTTTTTTCTCCATTTTGGCTGCCTGTTTGGGTTTGTGTATGCATATTGGGTAGATGTGTTATAATGCCCAATCCCTAGTGCAGGACAATGCCAGATTCTGTTTGTGACTGGCCCTGAATATCCTGTTTGGAGCTATCAGCAATTTACATCTATGGCTCTCTGCTGGGGCTGTGTATCTTTGACAAGGACCAAGATGTACACCAGGGTCTGCTTTTCCTATCCCCATGCCCAGGATTAGATCAAGCAAACACTCAAAGCCTCTAGATATCGACCTCTACCTGCAATTCTATTGACATTCAGGTTTGATTATCTTCAGATTATCAACCACAGGGTAAGGGGAGATGTTTTTCAACTGCCTTTCCCCAGGCAAAACTACCTGGATGGTAAAAGTTCACCAGAGAAAGATGTCTTCTGCAGTATGAGGGAATGACTCAGCATAAGAGACTGGGGTGGCTGCCCTCCAAACTCCAGCCCCAGGGCCCCCAAATCTGGCTTCTGCCCAAACAGTTCCAGTCCACTCTGCCCTCCCTCTGCTGGAGCACAAGATGAGTGGTTACACTCAAAATTTTTTTGTGTTGGCCTTTTAAAATGGTGCCTACATTTCTAGCCATCTCTCCTCAGTAGACAGCAACCCTGTTGCTTTTCACAGCCAGATGTTATTTGGTCACCTTTCTCAGTTCCGGTGTTCTGGACCAGGGAGTCCAGCTTGCAGTTTAGAGCACAGAGTTCTCAGTAGGAACCCTCTAAAGCTGAGATATCCCTCTTGACCTTCAGCTGCTGTCTATGGGATCCCAGACAGACCTTTTTCAACACTGTACTTCCTACCAGTCTCTATGCCATCTCCACTTTCCATCCTTGGTTATCAGGGTTCTCTCCAGCTAGTCTTCAGGTGATTTTTCAGGATGGTTTTTCTATATTTTAATTGTATTTCCAGTTTGGTCCTGGAAGAGTGTCAATGTAGCTTCCACTTACTCTGCCTCCATTTTGTAATCCTTCCATCCTCCTAATTTCTAAACAGCAACTGAATTCCATGTTTCTATATAATAATTAACACACATCTTTTAAGTTCTTCCTAACAGGACAGGAAATCAGTCTTTCCAATACATGGAACTGACAAAATTTACATATTCTTATAATAGACTATGAATATGAATTCAGTCCAATTCATTTTCACCATGCAAAATGGGAAAAGGACTTAATGACTCTCTTACTAGAAGGTGTATTTAAATAGATATGTTAAGATAGTCTTATTCTCAGATATGAAGAAATATGAAAGAAAAATGAACCAATGTTTAGAGCAAAAAGGAATTATGATGGCACAATTGCAGATACTAAATCCAAGGAAGTCACCTCCTTTTCATCAGAATAATCTCAACATTCTTAACATTTCAACACCAGAAAATAAGATTAAAATTAGCCCATTTTTCATTAAACATTATTATTGTAAGTCATCACCTTATCATATTAGTTATTAAATATTAACACAAAAGGATATATACAAGTTACCAACCAAAATACTATATATTTTGTCATCCAGAAAAAATCTAAATAACATGGTCATCATATATAATTCTACCAATATCTGAATAGCCACAAAAACTGAGTGATGAAAAATATAGAGTACAGATGACTTACATTTGGAGGGTTAGAGTTTAATTCTCTCTCAGGATTGAGGAATCTTATTCTTTTTACTGACAATGCTCCTTTCTCCAGGGTATTCTTCTACTTCCAGAATAGGTCAGGACAAAGCTTGAACATACTTCTATTATTTGTTTGATCTAGAGGAAAATTATACTTTTATCAATTAATACAAAATGCATTAAACTTTTTTAATGTGCAGGGGGTAGAGGCATCTCATTATTTTCTGTTGAATCCAAGGTGAACAGAGACAATAGGAATTGCCATTGTTGAATATTATTAATAAATAAATAAAGTACTTTAAATTAACACCACTAAAAGAAATCCATATCTATCTTCTTTTTATGTTTTATGGTTAAGCTGTATAACATGAGAAAATTAATTATCAAAATCCAAATGACTACAAAGGCCTACTCAAATGTATTTTTTAAAGACTTTAACATAATTTTACAAGTCCATGAATTTGAATGGACTGGAAGAGATGATTAGATATCAAATATTTTTACTAATTCATTTTAATGTCTGAAGGCCAAATAATTATGGGATGATTAGGAAAGTATGAAGAAAAATCCATTTTTAAATTGTTAATGGAATATAAAAAAAGATGATTTTGAGAGCTTGAGACAGACCAGAAATAGATGTCAGAAGGTCTATAAGGCAAGGCAAAAAATCTGAAATAAGGATTTCATCATGGAACAAAAACTGGGAAACTGTTATTCAAACAAGGCATGTTGGTCAAATTAGAATGCATGACATGAGTACATTTGAAATCTGGTTTCATGCCAATTTTTTAACATCAATAAGATGTAAAAATGTAACATGTCCTACCCATACAAGTACACAGAAATATAATGTATAATTGCCTGACCTTTTGTGGTATGTAAATTCATAATTTTAAAAGAATTAATTATATTTTACCAATGTAGGGTTCTAATAATGAATATTTTCTGCCTCGTTAAAATGAAATAAAATAAATATCTTAAATGTGTGTCATACCCTCTATTCTTACCTTAAAGCTTAAAGTCATTAATTGCCGCCCATTAAATAACAAATTAGAATGTATGGGACCATCTGGAGAAAAATTGGAAATAAAATATAGAGGTTTTGTGAAAATATGTCTGCTAGCACTTTAAAGCCTGTTTGTGCTTAAAGTTAAAACTATTAGACTTACAATTATTATTTTAAGTACAGTGGAAAAATAATAAACAAATGAAGCCAATCAATATCTATCAGAAAAACTAAATACAAAAAACAACAAAATATAAGTGGGCACAAGAGTATCTTTCTGTCATCAATCTGAACACAAATTGATACTTGTATGGTCCTCTTCAGTTCTGAAACATTGCAAGTTCTACTTGTAATCATTTACCTGGTATATATCAAAATTATTTGAAGGTGAAACAAAAACACAAATATGAATAAGAAAAATTAAAACTACCAAGGGAGAAAATTCATTTAAGACTAGATCTTCGGATTACATGCAACTGTTATATTTTCTTTTCTTAACCCAATTTAACAATCTTAACATTAAAACATATATAATTTTTTTTTCTATAGGAATATCTTTATAAGGCTTTTCAAGCATAGGTACTTCAATCTTTTGTTTGTAGAACACAGAAATGGTTTTACTGTATTTTGGATCAGTGAAGATCAATGCATATTCCTTTAGGGAAGTCTTTTGAACTGACAAAGGATGAATGATTGACATTAGTAACAAATACCTTTTTGTTGTCCTGAATTGACATGTCATTTATAGCAATACCTATGCTAATTAATGCCATACATATCTACCAGATGTGTCAGAGAAATATTCTAAACCTTCAGAGAATATAGGTTGAATGTAGCTAAAGGAAATGCATCCTTTGTGATAAAGAATTGACCTCTCTCCTTTCCTTCCCCTTCTCTTTATACACACGTATGCACACACATATACACATATACATACACATCATGTCAACTGTACTTTCCAGGACAGAGAAAACACAACTTATACATAGAATTAGTTATACCTTATCTTTTCCATTGATAAAATTTTTCACGAAAAGCAAATTCTACCTTGTAAAGTCCAATTTATACTATAATCCTAACCCTAAAGAATACATTACATAATGTACTAAAATACTACTTGGGGTCTTCACAAACTACATTATCATCATGACACTACCAAACTGCATTGAAATTTTGTCCCTGGATTCTGTCAACTATACTGGTAGATCATTAACAATGAAAAACTATATATTAATCATCTTCATTTCCTCATTCCTTTGGACAGAAATTGGTATGTGGAGAAAGTTGTTTTTTTTAATAAACAGTTAAGTTCAGTAAAGTCATCAAAGTCACATTTTTATCAGTGAACCCTATATAATAAAAGCCTAATATGCAAATTGTCCCCTCAACCAGGAGTTTGACAGGGGGTTCGACCACTCTGATGTGTGTTGACCACCAGGGATAGTGAAGAACATGGCAGGCGTCAGCGATGCGGTGCTGGCAGCGGGCCACAGTGGCCCCCCCAATGGGCCCTGTCAAGAGAGAGACTGCAGTGGGATGGTGGAGCAGGTGAGGGGGGTGGCACCAGGACACAGCAAGGTGCCAGGCAGGGATGCAGGGATGAGAGCCTGAGGGCACGGGCTGGCACAACACTAACTCCTAGTCATTAAATAAGATAAATTGGTAAAGAACTTGTCTCAGTGTCTGACGGATAAGTAGCTCTCAATAAATGTGAACTATAATCAGGCTGAGCATGCCTCCTGTATTGCATGAGATAGCTGTGATTCATACTTATTTTTTAATGATAATATAT